>JAOZJS010000008.1:0-238944 GCA_025882695.1 Amerodectes protonotaria
AATAATTGCCATATGAGTGCCGCACTATATGAATGGTACCCATGGCAAATGCATTGTAAACAATGGAAAGACTGGACTTGATCTTTTTATTTTATTATCTGATGCTTAATTCCTTATCATAAGATTTGTTATCAATAAAAATTTGTAGCTTAATACATGTAGATCAGATAATTATCAAAAAAACCCGATAAAAAACGATGACTTGGGAGTATTTTACGTAATTCTACCGTTTAGGCTAAATTACCTGAAGAACTTGGTTTTGAAATCACTTGATAAAAATTAAATTTTTTCATAATTAAAAACTGTTTTTGGGCCCAATCGATAGCTAAATAGTTTTAGGAGGATTAGGCCAGGACAAATTTGCTCGAAAAGTCCAAATTTTAATTGTGAAACAAAATTTAGGAGCCTTGTGACGAATCGTCACAACGTGGTCCTTGAGCGGTTAAAGGAAATGGAATGGCGGCCCTAGAATCACAGTAATTGTGTACGAGAATGAAATTTCTGAGTGATTACACATCAAGACTTCGGTACAATGAAACCAAGAAAGAAAGAGAGAGAATCTGGTTTGTACGTGTTTGTCGTGACTTTCCACCAGAATGGGTTGTAATAATGGAAAAGGAACCAGGCCCTGGTTCAATCACCTACATTGGCAAGGAATCTAGGAACCGAATAATACACAGCGATTGATAAGCGCATAGGTTGTGCGCAAGGGATGGCGCGTGTCTCAATTTAACCCTCAAAAGTTTCAGAAGATGATGCGAAAATTCAATAATTCATACTATGAAAAGTTTTTTTTTCAATAAAAAAAAGGAGCGCGAAAAATCATCAAAATAGATTAAACACATCAACGTAATTGGCTGGTTTTTTTTCTTCTTCTTCTTCTTTTCTACGCTTGTGATGTCTCTTTATATTAGAGACAGACATTTTTGAAAGACATGTTTTCAAATGATACAATCCAAGCATCCATTGGATTGGTACTAAAAATATCAAAAGAAACGTCTATAAAGAGCTATAATTAGAGCTCATCATCACATCACATCATCAAGAATAAAATAAAGAAAGAGAGAGAGCATTGGTAGCATCAGACGCAGCAGAATATTATTAAAAAAAATTATGATAGAAATAGCAGGTTCAGCTTTCTTTAAGATATTACGTCCGCGTCGTTTCTATTTGTGTAGGCGTACACTCAGTGGGCGTTGATTGACAAGTACTTTACAGGTCTTGAATTAAAAGAATAATAACTTTTGGTTGAACTAATGAAATATTCTGCGAGAAAAAAATGAATATAAATGCAATTACAACAAAAGACGATCACATGCCGTGTCGTTTTTGGGATACTTCTTGGAACAAATCCTTCAATGTAGGCTTCACTGCATTGCTTTTTCTATGAAATTAATTTCCGAGCAGAAAAAAAAATTATGAAACTCCATTTTCTGTATATGGTATCCTGGCGTGTGTGTGACGGAATTGCACTCTCTGTTCATTGTTGATTCTACCACCTACTGCACACACACACACATACACGGGAACCACCACCAACTTTATTGGGGCTCCATCAAACTCATCCCTGTCCCGGGTATTCTTCTCTAGAATCCATTTGGCCAGCAAACATTCAACAAGAAAAAAATGGCTTTATTTCTCTCAAATGTCTAATTTTCAGCTAGAATCCTGAAGTGTAGAAAAACAATTATTATTAGATTACACAACTATACATCAAATCCATCATTTTGTATGGATGATATTGATTCTATTATATTGGCGACAACTTGAAAATTGTCTACGATCAACGCATGAGGCTGGTTATGTCAATAGTGACGATGAAATTATACGTCCTAGCTTTTACAGTTGTTGTAGAACTCCAAATTCCAATTCAATAGAAATTGTTCGAATTGACAAATCGACAATCCCTTCGGAACGATAAGAATGTCGATAGTTGGGATGGTAGATTGAGAAAAGGTCCTGAACTACTTGGCCAGCAGTTTATTCTTTTTCAATATTCTGTAACCTAGAGAGTGCCAGGCCACGTTCGAGTGTACATCATACAGCTTGTATATCATTCAGTCGGGTGTTTTATATTCAAAGCACACAAATTCATTTAATGGAATAAATGGATGATATAATTTAAATTCAAACACCACCTAGTATGAAGACCGCGCGCTAGCACACAGAATCAACCGTACGCTTGCGATGATTTTGGTTGGAATTCAATTTGATTGATCGGATCAGTATATGCGTGTATGTGGGGGTATGCAATTGATTCAATCAGCATCATCGAAACAATAAGGAAAACGGAAACTTTCCCGCCAAAATACTTCTTATTCTAATTCACACCATACAGGCACTATATACTTATCAAACGTTTGCAATCTTATCATATTCCAATGTTCCATGCTTGTGAAAATGATCAATCAAATTCCGATCCGATCATCATGCATACGCACAATAACCGGGGGTTTCGTGTGAAACGAATGAATGATTGACAAGAACCGAACGGTTTCTCTGGGCAACCCGATGTAATAAAAATCGAATTGATTATATTGTTTGCAATATCAATAAAAATATGATTTCTTATTGATTGTAGAGCACCGACATCACCACCACAGAATCGACCGCAATATTCAATCAACTGATGGGACGACGTAGAATATTGCTTTGTTCCTTTTGAAACTTGCGCAATTTCGCTTGAAGTGTGAATCTAATCTAATGGGAACTAGGTCATTGGTCAGACTTTGTTAGGGTTTCTTTTTGGCGGAAACACAACCGATAACAAACGAAGTTGTGAAATTTTTTTTCACTTTTCGCTGTTTTAGATTGAATTGATGAATCCCGTTGGGAGGTGGATATAATTAGACAACAACCAAATAGACTTGTAGAATACTATGTACAGAATTCGGTTAATTAAACCGGGGTGTACACCAAATCAAAATACACAATGAAAACTAGCTCGAAAATGGCATCGAAACAATAGCTTTCAGCAAATAAATGATCGTATATGCGCGTTTGGCTGGTAGTCCATCAGTTCCAGCAAATAAAAATGAACATGTCTACCATTAATGTTGGCAGCTTAATGAAACAAACTTTGGAACGATGTGGGTGTGTAGGTATATTCCTATGTTTGGTGTAGACGGACATATAGTGTCAATGATTCTGCTGTGCTTTCTTTTGAATATTATTCCTATTGTTGTAATCTAAAGCTGCCAGAATAATGTTTATCCCATAATAATTATTCTGGCAGAACAAACGAACAAACACACACACACACCCATACGAACACGCCCAAATCCATCTAATCCATTTGGTCCACTGGAGGTATATTGATTAGTGAATCGAAAATCGATAATAACTTATTTGCTCTAATAGAATGAAAATGGTTTTTGCTCCATAATAGAATCCATATGGAACAACACAACACTGCTACCATTATAGGGGCTGTTTTTGTGCCAAACTCATTGTGTTCAACCATTGAACTGATCGAAATTCCCGGATCCATTTCACTAATGTGTCTCTATGTCGATGTGTGTGTGTGTGTGTGTGTGTTGCTGATGCTGGCAAGGGTGGCAAAAAAAACCCCGGGAATATTGAAAGAATCAAGAGATGATATTAATTGGTTGAGTGATTGCCAAAATTGGTTGTCAATGTGTATGCGTTCCGATTGGAACATTATCGCTTATTTTTTTTATACCCACTTTTCTGGCTGGCTTGTTATGCAATCATTTTCAGCGTTACATTGTTCCATCAAGCCAATAATAGTATACACAACATACATGATTTCAAAGCATAAAACAATCTTCTGCCTGCTTCCTGCAATGTTCTGTCTTCTGCATCAATACTTTGCGCACATTAAATCGATGCAATTCAGTGTATAATACGCCTATTTTAATTATGTTTCACGGTGAAACAATGTTAGCTGTATCTATTGGCTTTACAACCGAAACCCGCCCTGCTTTGACATTGCTGAACGAACAAAAAAAATGGGACTGGCAACATCAAATGACATACACACAATGTCCATTCGCAATATTTAGATGGGCGGAGCTTTTGTACAACGCGTATTATCCCATCATAAATAATTACTATTGTTAATGATGCGGTGGGCAGTGATCACTGAGAACAGTCATACAGATTTTTTCGTATGTCGTTCTAAGGGTGATGATTGCCCTGCGTAAAGGTATCATCTGTCCACAACGGGGCGCGGATAATTATTGCTTCAATTTGACCATCGTTTAACAGTTTCATTAGCAATTTTCAATTCAGATTGTCACATTTCATTTTAAACGAGAACCTGGCTGAGTTTGAGCTGCTCATTCTTAGCAACGGAATAGGATGAAAAGAATTTCATATTTTTCTTCATACTGTTGGTAACCATAAGCCGATTTTTTCATCATAATCACATAGGTTGAATAACTGGCACTAGATTTGATTAACGTGTGTGTGTATGTTTCTTTTGGCGGTTCGCTTAGTTTCAGTTATTCTTTCCATCCAGAATTATTAGAATAGAAAGAAACAAAGCAGCAATTTTAATTATTAATTACTTCACCATTTCCGTGCTCAGAACGAGAGAAATGAAAAATGACAGCAGGCCATAGCTACTCAGCCAACCTTGGTGCAGGGGAATGATTCGGTTGGAAGAATCCTTTTGTTGGATCTCTGTCTGTTGATGAAATTTCAATGTGAAAAACTTGCACAAACACCAACAAAACAAAACAAAACTAAACGACAATGTTTTCGTTTTCAGTTCAACGAATTTCCGTTTAACAAACAATAATGGTAACCGAAAACCGTACTGAGAGAAAAAATAGAGCATCACACAAACACCGAAACTGCCAACAAGAACATGAAAAAAAACAATAATAAAGTCGTATAACCCAGAATCGTTTCATGGCTTCCTTTCTCTTCTCTGTTGCTAAACATTTGGATTCTTTAAACTTTCAGGCGGGTAACTCTCCCTTTTTTTGCTTCTCTCTTCTCGTTTTTTTTTTGACAAAATGAAATGTATTACTGGGATTTATGGAACATCATATTGGTTAAACAAATAAAACATTACTTTTGCCTGGTTTCGGGAACAAATCCGACGAAAACCATGAAAAACATTGTAGAAAAAAAGGGTATAAAACAGGGTATTTCATTGGCGCGCGCCAGGATCCTCGGAAACTTTTCTGGTCCTAAATGTAGCAAACTGATTCAATGTATCTATTGAACAAGAGAGTGAAACAAGAAAAAGGCTACATCTTCATACACCATTACATTCTATTTTGTTTCACCATCATCCAGTTTGATCCTGTTTTATTACATCGAAATTCATCATCATATTCGATTAGTCGGTGGAACATTTGTCAGAACATTCTGAAACTTTTCCTACGCAATTTTTAAAGCTCATGGATCCTGAAAAAAAAATGGTGAAAGAGGTGAAAACTATCATTCTTGGTCGCGTTTGTCGCGTTTGCCATTGCGCGCGCGATGGCATTTCGGAAGAATCTCAAGTAAAAATTGGGAACTGTCGTCGTCGTCTGAAACTGAACAGTTTAAGCTCATTTCCAAAATGGAGAAAGAGAAGAAGAACAACAACAACTAAACCATGGTGGACATTCACTTCAACCATCGATGCATGAATACAATGAGGTATTCTATTGGACGTTTTTTTCAATAGAAAAAAAAAATCCAAAGAAAATATAACAAGAAAGGACAAGAATTTGACAACAAAAACAACTTACCAGCCAATAGTGCGAGAGAGAGAATACAGCGAATTTTCAAGAAGAATTTCAAACGACGCAGACAACTAACAAGAGAGCAAAGAGAGGTGCATCAAATTTGTTTGATCGAAATGCTCCACGAAACAGGCGTCCCAAATTTAGAACGACAACAACAACAATGGGGAGAAGAGACACAGAATATGGAGAAAAAAAATTCTAAATTTATTGGAAACTTGTTATTATTCCTTTTTTTCCAATATTTATTTTACAGTTATTGTACAATAAATAAAAATCAATGAAATTTGTAGGCTGCACGATGTGCGATGGCAGAGAGAGAGAGAGAGAGATACGTTCGAAGCGGGAAAATATAGATGGTTTCACGATGCTGAGAATTGAACCCGGTTTTGAATACGTGACAAGTAATTTTTTTTTCGTGTAAGCCTTCTCAATTTTTCACCCAAAAATCGTGCACGCCCATCAATGCCCTGTTCGGAAGAGAGATAGCCTCCAAGCTGTGTGGAAATAGTGGAAGCACAATTTGTCCTGACATTTGTGTTTCCGCTCGTAGACCAACTCAATCAATCTTGACACTTGATGGATCGTGAAGCAAAAAAATATCAGTTTCTGCTGCTGAAGATCATGATCATGATCATGATGCTTTTGTTACGGAACTCAATGTTCATGGCGTGTGTGTACGGTGGGTCGCGGATTTTGGCAGCTACAACAATTGAAATCTTCCGATCCGTGAAATTGATTCTGATCAAATGCTTCATTCTCAGATTGAGAGAATCAACTTGCTATGAAAATTCTTTGTTTAGCCCATAAATAATAGCACATAGCATCCATGTTCATGTAGATAACTCCATTCTGAACAACGATGCAAAGAATTGTCGGGCATGGGTGGGTGTGGGTGTGGTCAGCTAAAAGAGCTATTGCGAACATGGACATTGTGTCCAAAAAAAGCGAACAACGCGAAATTGGAACATGTTCGAGGCCAAACGTGGCAGGCAGAATATCACGTAGACATTCTTTAGCAAACATGCTGCTTGGTAATGATCTTTGAAACCAACAAAACGGATGTTTCGCGGATAGACATGATTTTGGTGGGCTAAAAAATCGACAACACGATTCCTTCGAAGCCATCATATTGAACCACCATCCCGACCATCCATTTTCAACTTTGAACAATTAGTTCGAGTGCCAAAATTCCTTGAACAACGAACGACAGTGATCGGATCGGATCGGAGCAACAAAAAAACTGAAACATCCGCTTAACAATTATTTAGTTTTTTAAAATTGATAGATTTTCTCCGTTGATCGAAAACATTGTTGTTGTTGACTACTTCAATTTGTTTCAAGAGGAAGTACCAACTAAAACAAACTTAAAAGTCGATTATCATCAGTTCGGGATCGAGGATTTCAAGTATGGTGATGGCAATAGTCTGAAGAAAAAAAAACTCTACAAGAAAATTCACTTAACTCGATTGTTTTCGAGTGTTCAGGGTGGGTTTGTGTGCTTGTCTTGCCGTTCCAAACAGTATCGACGGCAGCCAGTTCGCTTCCCATGGATTATATAATGGAAAATAAATATTTGGAAACTTGCTAGACACACTGCAGAATTCAAGCACTTATTCACTCCATCAACCATTGACAAAACATTGGACCGACTTTGATTGAATAAGTTTGTATACGTGATCCATTTTGTCGAAAGCTTTTAATGATAGAGGAGTGTAAATTAAAACCAAATATATCATCAATACAGTACGACCACACCTTCAGATACTTGTACTATTGGTGCCCTTGTAAAAGAAAGTCTTCGATTTTTTCCCGAACCAAAATCCGTGAATCCAAACATGCAATCCAGTAATGGTATCCTGTAATGATATTTTGGATTTATTGGATACCGGCAGAAAAGACAGGTTCAGGAAATCGAACACGGAAATTTGAAATTGCAATTTTCATGGTTTCCACGAATTAATTCGGTTTTTATTACAAGTTGGATCCAGGACAAAAGTTGACCTACTAATCCTAGTCATTATGCAACACATCGAACCATAATTCATTTGGATCCTGTTCCATTATGCATCCAATTTGATCATAAAATCAAACCAGAATCCAGAGTAATCCAGAATAATAATGATGAAGATGAGGAGGATTTATAAATCTTTTATTATTGCTACAAAAGATTAATAAATAAATCATCATTACATGATATTACATTTTCCTGGATCTATTGGATCGTGTCTTGTTAAATGGTAATATGGATGACGCCCACCACCATTCATCATTCATCTTCGGATGTAATAACAAACATCCCGATTCGTTGCCTAACCTAGAGATCTAAGATTCTAAATTTGATTTTCCAAACTGATATAATCAGAAAGTATAAAAAAAGGGAGAACTCTACGAAAACTGTTGGCCAGAAAGCAATAAATCATTAAAATTAAAAAAGAACCGCCAAATTACCTTTCAAACGGAACACGTTTTATATGAAAGCCGCTTTTCATCAAGGCTGAGGTCAAGCAAAATCTCCGCCTTTCTGAAAGAGCTTGAACCTCCCTTGTTGATTGAGTCTGCGCCTAACACAGTAGTGTATGCTGTGCGTGTGCAGACAAGGTCTTTTTGAATTTTCCAGTTCACTATAACCAAAAAAAAAACTCCAAAGCAAATAAACTGCCTGTTCAAACTTTGACATGGTGGATACTCAACCATCCCAATCTTTGCCAATCTTTGGCAAGAATCAGAACAGAATTTTGCAGAAATCAAACTAGAGAAAATACCACGGTTAGGAGAAATGGCGAAAGTATTTCCAGAATAGCGGGAAAAAATTGGACACATTTACCTAAAGGCTACAATTATTTTTTTGGCTGAAAAAGTTATTATTTTCAATGTCTTATTTGATTCAAAAAGTCCATCGCGTATACAAAATTTAGCCAACATGAATAAAATTATTGCCAGGAAACAGAATTTTTCTCCATCTCGGAATATGACCAGAACGGAAATATAGAAGGTGTATTACCGAAAAAAAAGACATTTTTGTTCTCCTTGACAACAACACAATTCTTTTAAACTGGGTTGCTAAGAGCAAGCGAGAGAGAATTATATTCCGATTGCTGAAAATAAAATCTAATCAATTCTGAAGCTTATCATAGTTTTAAAATAGAACAAATAAAACTTATTCCCAGGAACATCGACTTCAGGATCCAAGCTGGCACCAACGCTGCTACCATTTCCAGGAAGAAATGTTGGTCCTGTTGAGTATTCATTGAGAATCTAGGAGTTGTTTCTATTTATTAATGTAAGTTTCTCGAACGAAAGACTAGGAGACTTTGGTCGCCAACGGATTCCCACTTGGCACGATCCATGAATTGAGAGAATGCAATGAAGTAAAAGTATATTTATAAAAATAATGGAAAAACAAACAGAGAAAAAAGTAATAATAAAATAATTCAATTAAATTTCCTTCGTTTCGGATCTTCCATCCGGAATTGTTTGCAACATCATGGCGTGAAAGTTCTTCAAGAAAATTGTGAAAAAAATGGATCAAGTTCAGATGCGGATGCGGATGTAGGAGGACATCATAGGACATTCTACTCTTCTTTGTTTTCAAACTGTTGGGTGTTGAAACTGTGTTTTCGGTTATTATTCATTTATTCTTCTTTTGCGCCCAAAAGTTTCGCAACTTGAACATCTCTTATATATTGGGCGCCCAATTTCTTGCACAAACATTCAATATCTTGAAGATGTTAATTGAACCTTGCCTATGTGTGTTCCAACATAATGTTATAATTAATTTTGTCCGTTTTTGCTTGATGTTGCCTGGTACACAAATTCACACGCACGCATCTCGGTAACACAAAGCGTGGATGTTGTGGATCAATTTCATGGTTCCACTTATCTTGGCTGGAATATTTAATCGTTTCCAACGCAAAAAATTATTTCATAATTTATTCTTCCGCCCAAAAAAGTGTTAATTCATATTTGAACACTGTATTGGGCCAACCATCACAGGCTTTGAAGCTTCTCGATCAATCATTCAATAGATGAAACATGTTCCACTAAAAAGAGTATATGTGTGCGTGTGTTTTTTGTTCTGTGTCCGGTTTCTGGAACGTATCCAATTGCTTGGATGGATAATTACCAAGTGGATCAATGGATTCGGTTGGAAGAGTACATCTTCTGATCAAACAATGAAAACAATGGTGCCGGGATTCTTCATGCTTTTCTTGTTTGATTAATTTTTTTTTTGGTATATCCGTTTTATTCATACAACTTGAAAGCAACAATGTTAGGCAAAAAAGGCTACACACTTACACACCCATATTCATTCTTTGTGTTTTCATTTTCTGGAAAAGAACCAGAATAGTTTTGGGGAGAATGGGTGTGTCAATACTGCACACATGAAATATGATCAACACAATCCGCTATTCCTGGATTCGTTCCAGGATTCTGGTTCTGATCCATTTTGAACAAAAATCATGTTGCATTACCATCACTACTGGCATAAGCTCAAACAAAAACAAAAAATAGATGTTTGTTTTTGGTTTTCTCCAATAATCGGTCGGTCCAGAACGGTGGAAACAAAGCAAACAAAAGCACAAAGTCAAATTGTCTGTTGCCATGGAGTGCATTTTTTTTGCATCCTTGGCAAAGTATGTTGTCTTCGTTGATGCTGGATACCATCAATATTGCCCGAAATGATTGAAGAAGAATGATGATGGTGAACCAAGTTAACTAATGATTATGTACTGCAGCTGCTTCGGGTTCCGTTCGCCATTCTGGAACCAGATATAGAAAACTGTCAATTCGAGCCAATACATCCCAATATAACCAAATTAGATTTGAAACAATGATGATAGCTAGCAAAACTCTCTCTCTCTCTCTCTCTCTCTCTCTCTCTCTCTCTCTCTCTCTCTCTCTGTGTTAACCAAGGGGAACGAGAAAGAAAAATTGGTTTTTTAAGATCAGCTCCAACCTACGCCCCCGTTTCCGGAAAAATCGATGAATCAAAATTATTATGTAAAGTTCCAAAACAAAAAAAAAAGAATTTTGAAGAATTTTGAAAAATAAAACTTGTGCAAACAACACTGTGTGTTGTAAGTAAGTTAGTCGACCCTGTGTTAGATGATTTATGGATTTCTAAAAGGAATCGCGTGAAGGAACCAAGAACACGAACAACCAACTAGAGAGAGTGAGAGAGAGTACATAAAAAGTGCAATTAGATTCGGTGTCTTGTTCGATTCTTCATGAAATGAATCTCTGGGTTCTCTCATGTTCTTCAAGTCATTCGAATTTGTGTATCGGGTGTATATTTCAAAATATGGATTCGCGCTCCATCCTGGCGTCAATAATTCATTCTTTCCGCATCTTTTTCCGCCTCGGATAGCGCCTTGCTAGCGTTGCTTTCTCGGGTACCTTTTGGTCTAGTATTGATGTTATATTCCCGAAAAAATAACACAAGTGCATACCAAAAAAAAAACACACACACACACACACCCAGACATAATCGAGTATCGGTGTTTTCTCGCTGACAAACAAAACTAGAGAATATATGGATTTTCATTTTTTTCCGGGAATTCTCTTTCCCGCCCGAGAATAATGGACTGAATGGTCTTCATTATTACATTTCTCAACATTGGCTATTTGGTTGGCTATTTGGTTGGCATGAATATGGAATGAAAACCCACTGAGAGAGAGAGAGGGAAAGAGCTATGGATAATGGATAATGTACCATCACCACCATCATCATTAACCCATTGAGCTTCCATGTTGATTCCGGCCATCCATTCTACCATTACGGATGCGATTACCTAACCATGGCCAAATGAAGTTTTGCCATCATTCGCACAAATATTTATTCAGAGCCCGTACAATGGTACGATTGGGCCCGGAACACCAGATCCAAACAATCAATGTTTGTTCATGGCTGACATGGACATAGTACATTGAAGCTAATTATCAAATTAAACCCAGAAGAGAATGAGAGTGAAAGAGGAGACAGAATTCTGATTTTCATCTTATTTGAAGTTGCTTTGCAATTCAAATCAAGTTTTAAAGTTATGGCAATAATAAATAATAATAATAATAGTAATAAGAATAAATAGATCGTGGTCATATATCATTATTCTTGAAAGAATCTCAAAGAATCCTGGTCCCGGTTGAAATTTTCAAACAAAAAACGCTTTCAACATAAGCTCTTTATTACGATGTCATAAAATTTCCGGAATTCTCTGGTGGGCCAAGTGACAAAAGATAATGGAAAAGAGCTTAAATTTTTATTTTGAATATTTAAAATTGTCATCAACGATGGCGGGAAAAAAAATGTAACTCTTAGCGCTCTGAGAATATGGTTCTCAGGAGCCTATCCGTACATGATTCTCCTAGTTCCAGAGCGAGCATAAATAATTTATTATAGTCCTTAATATTAATACTATTATCATCGATTCTGGATGCTACCGAACTCTCTAGGCGAGCCAAAAAAATATTAAAATGATTGCTAGGCGGAAACAACAGCATGTTTTAAAAATGTTTGAAATGGTCGGTGTGTGTTGATCTTGTTGGGAACAGCCCAGAATAATTAAATTATCCAGACCGAGCTTGAATTTTGAACCTAGGTAATAGACAAACATTTTGAAAAAAACAACATCCGCTGGCAAAAATTGGCCTAGGGAATTCTCGAACAAAAAGTACATTGAATCCCTGGCGCCCAGGATCCTTTTTTTTAAATTATTTTTTTAATATCTTGTCCAAATATCAATAAGGAATACGATTCATGTTTGGCATGGAATCGCATGTGCTTGCAATATTAATTAAAAATTTAAACTCGTCCGGAACAACGGAAAAAAATCTCGGAAATTCTTATTCGAAAGAGATTATTGGCGTAGAAGAAAAGAGACCAAAATTAGACATTATAGTCCATGTCCGGATTAAGTCTCATAATCTCTTTGTACTAAGCCTACCCTGGCCTTATTTTGCGGCTTATTTTTTTTGTCAACGTTGGACTTTTCTCAGTTGATGTTCGGGACAATTCGGTTATGTTCCTGGATCAAAGTGGAAAAAAGAGAAAAGATCTGGGACGCATCATTGTGTTTCCTAGTCTGATAAATTCAATTTCAGCTTTCTTGCACAGGATGGTCACCAGATCGAAATTGATGATCTCCATCATTCTGGTGACCATCAATCTGATATTGGCGGTAGCATATTGGAATCAAAACCAGTGGATATCTAAAAGAATAAAGTTGTTGTTGTTGACAATCTAACAATACTGTTCCATCTTTGCTTTTATTTTTTTGCTTCGGAAAAAACCGATTCGATCTTTTTCAATCATTTCTTCGGCCAAGGAGAAAAAGGAAATAATAGCTAAAAAAGAAATACACAAGATCCTAATCGATAAATACACAGTCTGAAGGAGTTTGAAGCCAGCATCCTCTTTCTCAGTTTGGTCGATCCCAAGATTCTGGATTATATTCGTTGCAAAGTTTTCATTGTCATCTTTTGATTCTTTCAAGAAGAATCAAGTTACTTTCATACATTTCATCTAGAATCATTGTCCTGTTTGGTGTGTTGGAATAAGACACTATCAGAATTTAAAATCACTGTCCGGGCCTGGATCTTAGATTCAAACTGGTGGAACTAATTTTTCCTTCCTTTTTTCCCCCGAATCCGGGAAAGAGATCAATATAGTCCCAACGCAAACACCCAAACACTCTTTGGTCCAACCAAGGAGACCCTGCCCGAGGATCGGTGTTGGTCAGAACAACAAATAGAATAAGTGCAATACTGAACAGATAAATCATATAATGCTGTGTTGTTTTTTTTTGTTTGATTTGGTCAAAATTTGTTTTGTTCTTTTCCATCCGGATCATAGCTTCGGGGCCAATCTTCTATTGTTGCTACATTTTTCTTGTTTTTCTTTCCATTTCAGTTGAAGTGATGTGTTTTCGGTGGTTGTTTTCCGGGCTTGCCTCATACCTTAGGGCATTGAATAGCCAAGAATTTGGCATGCATCTTCCAATTGGATTTTGTGTGTTATTTATTATCGTTTTGGTATTATTCCCTTCTCAAGAAAAACAATAGGAAGCAAAACAACCTAACTTGAGAAGATAAATGAAGATGGATTGATTAGGTTAGAAAAAACTAGGCTTTATTCTATCCTGGCTTTGGGAATCATTGCGTTTAGTTTGCTTCGGAAGTAATTTTGCTTTCCTTTCTACCTCTGTTTGGATCTTTTCTGGATCTTTTGGCTAGAAATCACTATTGATTGGAAAAAAAGTTTTATTTCTGATAGAGAAATCACACTGCAGCGCAGTTTGGGAATTTCTCGTGTATGATTAGTATTGATCCTCGAATGAAATGGTGAGATTTTGAATCGCACGAATCTTGGAACAAAAAAAAATAGCAAGATTTATAGGAAATCCCGTATCATTATTCATCATCTTTTGTCATAACCACAACAATGAGAAATGGATCAAATTCTTTTGCATGCAATATTTCGGAAATGGCCAGGCGCCTTTGAACGAATTTTTTTTCTGAATAATAATTCCATTTGTTTTGAATTTCCAGACACTTTCGGCAACATCCTAAACTCATAACCGAAACAACCGAAAAAGGTCACCGCAACAAAACAAGAGAAAACAGGAAATAGATTTTGTTGGCCGATTCAACTTCCGGAAAATCCGCCTTCGACATTCGTTGATGAGCAAGTAGTACCGGAAAATTGATCGGCTTCGTCTGGAGTTTAGAAATCCGTCTGGTAGTTTTCAAATCTGATGGCGATATTACTTATAAATAAAAACCGGAACAAATTATCCAACATGTCGAAACACATCAACACGCATCTTTTTTTTCATATGAACGATTCGAGTAGTTCCAAACAGAAAAATGATTCCAGTACAACCACCACAACAACCAAACCTAAAAAACCGAGCACATTGATCAGCGGCTACGAGATCGACACCAATCCTCCGTTACCTTCGGAATCTGGCGACTATTATGATTATTACACTAATTATGGTATACCGGATTATTATGGGCAGACAACGCCACCGATTTCACCACCTTATGCACATTATCATAATGATTATCCATATTACATATATGATCGGTAAGTGGTGCGATTGAAAATCATTCTTCAAACGATTTGATTCTTGTTCTCTCTCTCTCTCCCTCTCTTTCTGATTGTTCAACAGTAACGCCGATTATAATAATGATTATTACCATCAAGGTGATGGTTCCAACTATCGTGAAAGCTATGATGAGGGTCCCAACACTTATCCACGATCTTATAATGCCTATTCAGGAGCCAATAACAACCTGGATAATGCCCGAGGCGTTGGTGGTCCTTCATCTTCAGCGGCAGCAGCAGCAGCATCATCATCGTCGTCGTATTATTCTCAACATCCCAGCAGTAATAACCTTGGCTATCTACAAGCACCAATGATTTCGCCACCAGTCTATGATCCTAAAAGAACATTCTCATCATCACCATCAGCCGCCGCGGCCGCCGCCGGTGGTGGAGATGCTTGGCCCTACCGTAATGATCATCGAGGCCTTAGTGCTTTTGCACATAAACTACATCGGATAACGTTTGTTGAAGCTTGTATATTTCAGCCACCTGATCTACCATCACCGGTTAGAGCCACCGGTGGTGGACATCATTCATCTTCATCAGCTGGCGGTGGTGGATCCGGACCACCACCACCCATTCCATTACCGATGCATCAACCACGACCAACAGGACCGCCGGTGTTGGCACAAGGTGAACGATCACCAACCACCACTGGTGGTACACAATATTACCAAGAATGGGCTTCCAAACACATGAGACATTTGTGTTCAAGATTTGAAAAACCGGAACAACAACAACTGTTGATGAACGTGGAACGGAAATCCAAGTATCCATTCATTATTCTTTGTACACCTGATCAATCTAGTTCATTATCAAAATCTTCATCATGTTCTTCAGCAAAAATGATTCCAAATCGTAATCGCTATAATCGAGAGATTAGCCACAATTCTGCCTACAGTCTTGAAGAAGAAGATGAGGATGAGGAAGAAGAAGAACATTGGATCACACAAAAACAACGTGACAGTGTCAATAGTCATTATCTACCTCCGCCGCCTCCACCATTATTGATGCCGCATATATGGCCCGAGATTCGTTACATTGATGGCCTGTACACTGTTTGTGCATCGATCGTTCGACCTGGTTCCGGTGTTCCATGTGAATTCGATGAATATCTTTATTCGGATATCAATTCAACATTCGATCAAACCGGATACGGGGATTCATATCAAAATCATCACCATCGCCATCAGCAAGAGAAGCACATTACTTTTCAGGATAATCGCCACCAACAACAATCTTCATCATCACAAGAACAATCCAACAAATCAATTCCGGTGACGAATCGTCCGGCCGGTTACATCGTATCGGCATTCGCCACGTTTCCCGGTGAAGATAGCGATCGTTTGGAAAAGAATTGGCTGTTTTGGACAGGTAGGTGGACTATGTCTTATCGTTAATTTATTCTTTTTTTCTCGTCGGAAAACAAGACCCAGGATTCCAATCTTTTTTTTGGGAACCTTGAATTCAACTTAATAAGGATCTTAATGCTTAGGAAGGCACCATAATTTCTTAATGATCCCCAGTGGTCTTTTTTGTTTCCAAGAGAACTCTTGGGACACAAGGTGGATTCTTCATTCTATTTCTGTCATCCTCAACAATCTATTAGATCTATTAGACCAGAAAACAAATTCAAGTGAATAAATAAGGAAGAGTGGAAAGAAGAAAATCACGCTATATTTTCCGTTTTGTTTTCTATCTCCGCTTGCTCCGAAGGGGTTCCCCAAGCAAGAATTTCGAGCTCTTTATTTTCCCTAGACTCCATAATGCACATTCTGTTCAAGCTTATGTCGCCATTGTTTTCATGATGGAATTTCTCCTCTCTCCTCTCTCTTTTGGGAGACAGCACTAAAAGCACTCTCTAGGTCTCTTGGTCTTGGATCTAATTGAAAGAGCGAGAGAATCTTTCTCCTGATTCTCATAATTCTTATTATTGTTGGCCATATACCGATTCAATTGGGAAACCGAAAATCCTATTTATACTAATAATACAGGACAATGATAACGAGTAGAGACTAGACCGAAAAATCGGCTCCCGAAACAATAATGATGATAATAAATATAATGATATCGAGTGTGGTGTGGAGCAATGTAAAAAACATAAATTTGGTTCGGTTAGCCTATTCGCAAAACACAATTGTCTAGCGACCACATTTCTGTCTTCTCGAATGTCTGGGAAATATCAGGCGCAACTTTGACTCCTGCCTGATCCGGGAATCAACTCGGACCCGGAACATTTGTAGTAATTAAAATGATCATCATAATTTTGCTTTTCATTTGCTCCCGCACGTGTATAGGTGCCAGAATTTTGTACAAATATTTGCCAAATTGTGTTGGCTTAAGAAGATTGATATTTTTGAAACGTTGTCCGGACATGTATCGTGAGGATTTGATTACGCAACAAAGCAAAACCAAGCCAACAATATTCACCGGTTTTACCTATGTTTTACTGTGTGAATGTTTCAACCTCAAAGAATCTTATATCGCATCTGTATGCACCACCATCGACCAACTACGTGCCAGATGTTGTGGATATTCGGCCCTGTATTTAACACATTTCCAACAATCATCTAGGCAGCACCAACATCCATCATCATCGCATCATCTTCATCAACATCGACCTGGACCTGGAGCAACAGTAGCAGGAGCATCGACAGTATCCAATACCATTCATCATGGCCCTTTGATGCATCATCAGACCCCGCCTCATCATCATCACTCCATTCCTCGGCATCACAGAAGTACCAGTGATTTCAATGAATTTGATGGTCAATAAGATCCGATCGGAAACACCGGAAACGATTGAAAAATTCACATGGCATTCATTCAATGTATTCTAGAGATCATCACGATCGGACACTGTGATTCTCTTATTCTTTTCTTTAGAAAAAAATGTCATTATTATCAATGATCACCGGTGATCCAAGACCGAACGCTATATTTCATTCGAATTACGCCTACTTATACCTGTCAACCATCCCCCTAATTTTGATTTCCAAATTTTATGAAAATGTATTAATTAATTTTAACATGATTATTATTCTTTTTGATAAACGACTAAGATTCGAGAACTGGACCACTCCAGAATCGCTTTTAATGGGCGCGTCAATCAATGATCTGGTGATCTATCATTTAAAAGATTCTTGGATCGTGATTCTCTTTCGATTTGTTTCCGAGATTCTCTGATTAAACTTGGCAACACAAGAAGAATCGAAAGACCAACAAAAAGATTGTAAATTGTCTAAGTTTTTGGGTGTGTGTGCCATAACAACATGCTAGCTTCTGGTTTTTTGGGTTCATTTTTGGCAATCAATTTTTCCTATTACAAAAAGGAAAATGAGTTTCCTAAAAAGACAAACAAACAAATAAAATGATCGCAAGGGAAATGACAGCAAAAGTGAGATTGTTAGACCGGGAATCTGTGTACAAATAGACAATAGAATATGGGGGGGGGGGTAAACGTGTGATTGGAATGTAATCAAGAGATTGTCCTTTTTTTCTGATTGGTCCACAACAATATGACAACTGTCACTATTAATTCCGATTAATACGGAAATGTTTCCGTTAAGAAACAGAAAGCCAGGGGTGTCCAATCTTTGGCGGCCTTGAGAACGTATCCTCCTCTTTTTTCTTGTTGATACAAGTAAAAGTCCGTTATAAGTACAGTAGTCTCATGCTCATTTTTTAAAAAAACCAGCCAATCACAAATTTTTCGAGCCTTTCTGTGTGCTATTGTTGGCCGTCGTTAGTCGAACGAGATGAATTGTGATTGGTTAATTTTTCCCCACTCATTTACATTGTTTTTCAAAAATCAGTCCAACTATCGTCGTTTTAAGGAGGACATTTGTATGGCATGGGGTTGAACCAATTTCTGCGAACAATACATTTAAGTAGGAGCTGAGTCAAGCACATTCGAGATTTTTTCGATCATCAACTAGTTTTTGATTGGTTTGACTTGATCTTTGATATTTGACATTGGTTTTCGGGGAGGTGGCTTAATTTTGAAATACAGGTGGAAAGCTATAACGACATCAAGACTATCACACTAACATATAGCGCCATCTTGGGTATTCGAAAATAAGCAACCGTTTGGAAAAGCGTTCAAAACTGCCATCTAGCGTAGTTGGAACAAACTAACTAATGTCTCAGGATTCGAAAAGCGGACTTGATCTTTGATATCACTGATTTTGTATAATGCATTGAGGAATTCAGAGATGTATACTTGTTTGGGTACATCCAAAGTATCAAATAGAAAGTACGGACATTCAATGCAATCAATATAAGGATATCTTAACCCAAATAGTCGAAATTGATACTTGTTGAATATCTTTTCAAGCCTTCCCGGTCGGTATCCTTCGAATCGAACTAACTCGGCATCCATACAGCAATTTTTTTGATTGAACAACAACAACATTTAATCCGCCTTTCGTGAAATCATGTCGAATGTGCCAAAGTTTCCCATAGAAATTGACAAGGATCTGATTGTTCGCAATCTACTTCCATTACCAATCATTCCAAAATGCAGTGTGGCTGAATATTTGTCGAAAAAAATGCAAGAATGGAGCCAAGAATCACTGGTCGGATTGGTCAGTAATCGTTAGTTATTGTAGTTTTTGCCAATGTAAATGTGGATTCACATATTTAGGAGGATGTCCATACTGGTGAGCAAATGACCTACGCGGATTGGTATGAAAAGTCCAAATGTTTCACTTCAAGCTTGATTGATTTCGAATTGAACAAGAAAGATTTGGTTTTGTTGTTCGGTCCGAATACCATCGAAATGGCCGTATCCATGATGGGCGTGATTTGGATGGGATTGACATTCTCTCCAGTTACCACCGCAAATGGTCAATATGAATTGACACAGCAAATCAAGGATTCACAAAGCACAGTGTTGATCATCGATCGAGAAAAACTGCCGATATTGGAATCGGCCATTGACAATGATCAATACGGTCCGGTAATCAAGGCCAATCTCAGATTGGTGATTGTGCTTAACTGTTCTGAAGAAGATGAGCACTTCGTACGGTTCAAGGACAAATCCAGTCCACAAGAATCTATTTCGGTTTTCACTTTTAAACAAATGTTGGAGAAGGGATCTAGCCAAGAATTTCCGGTTCCATATTTGGCGTCTAAACCTGATGATCATTTTATGATTGTTTATACTTCCGGAACAACTGGTCTACCTAAAGGAGCAATTTATTCCAATCATTCAACTTTAGCTTTGTTGATATCCAATCAAGAAAAATCGAAACTGGGAACCAAATTTTTGCTATGGTATCCATTGGGCCATATAACTGGAAGTTGTTTCATATTGGTCTGCATCCAGGACGGGCAACGAATTGTTCTGTTTCCCAGAAAAAACTTGGAAAAAATGTTGGAATATGTCGCTAAACATAAACTCATTCAACTTTCGATAGCACCGGATCATGTGGCCCAAATGGCAAACAATGATTACCACCTGAAATATGATTTGAGTAACTTGAAATATATCTGGAATGGTGGTACCAAAGTTTCTCCGGATCATATTCGTATGATCGAGGACAAATACAATGTGAATTTCTTTGAAATTTACGGTGCCACAGAATGTTTGGCGCCTACTCGAAAGGTTCTCTTCCATCCCGGCGCTAGCCGTACCCGTGGTAGTGTTGGAAAATTAGAACCAGGAATGGAAATGAAAATAGTTGATTTGGAAACAGGCAAGAATCTGCCAGCCAATCAACATGGTGAGGTTTGTATGCGTGGTTCCAGACAATTTGTTGGATATCTGAGAAACGAGAAAGCCACAAAAGCAGCCACTGATCAGGATGGGTTTTATCATTTTGGCGATGTCGGCTACTATGATCAAGATGGATCACTATTCCTTGCTGATCGGATCAAAGAATTGATCAAATTTCGCGGATGGTCGATTTTTCCCAGCGATTTAGAGGATTTCCTGCAGCAACATGAAGCCATTGATTGCGCATGTGTGGTGGGCGTGAAACACACCCAGGATGTCAGCCTGGTACGAGCTTATGTCCAACTTAAGGATGGCTACCAGGTGAATGAAAATGACATAATCAAATATGTACAAGGTATGGTGAGGATTCTTTGGTGAATTTTTCTGACATCTCTCCGATTTGCAGATAACATGGGATTCCAGAAAAGACTTCGGGGCGGAGTTCGATTCGTGGAGAGCATGCCAAGGACATTGGTGGGGAAGATTGATCGAAAGTATTTCCATAATCTGGTCAAAGATGAGATCCTAACTGAGGTGGTTGAATGAAACCATCTGCTTAAATATCTATCACCGTGTCTGGTTCCGGTTCAGGGGACTATTGTGAATTTCCGGGCAAAAGAGCTACAAATCAGCTACAATCCTGCCATCTATCGTGATCGATGTGAACAAATGTTTTAAAATTGCCAAAATTTATCTGTATTCTCGAAATAAAATCCCGATCTTTTATTTTTTTTCAATAATTTCGAACTATACCAAGAAGTACAATTCTTCGGGTGCAAAGTCAGTACGAAAAGCGTTCGGACACGCTTCAGGATAATCACCACGAATCACAACAAACAACATGCCACGTCTCCAGGACAATCCGAATTGAGAAATGACCGCTCTTTTGGGTACATCCAAAGTATCAAATAAAAAGTACGGAAATATGATGCCACCAGCATGGAGATATCTAAACGCGACAAATCAGAATCGATAAGTGCCGTTAAATATCTTTTTAAGCTTCTCCAGTGGGTATCATCCGAATCAAATTGATTTGCCAGCCAGAGAACAATCAACAAGTGTATCGGAAAATCACGGCATTTGATCCGCTCTTCTTAAAATCATGTCAAATGTGCAGAAGTTTCCCATAGATATCGACAAGGATCTGATTGTTCGCAATCTAAATCCATCACCTATCATTCCAAAATGCAGTGTGGCTGAATATTTGTCGCAAAAAATGCAAGAATGGAGTCAAGAATCCATGGTTGGATTGGTCAGTAATTTTTGAAAGCTTTTTAAACATTATTTTTGTAAATGTGGATCTACATATTTAGGAGAACGGCCATACTGGCGAGCAGATGACCTATGCGGATTGGTATGAAAAGTCTAAATGTTTCACTTCAAGTTTGATCGATTTTGGATTGAACAAAAAAGATTTGGTTTTGTTGTTCGGTCCGAATACCATCGAAATGGCCGTGTCCATGATGGGCGTGATTTGGATGGGATTGACATTCTCCCCGGTTACCACCGCCAATGGTCAATATGAATTGACACAGCAAATCAAGGATTCACAAAGCACAGTGTTGATCATTGATCGAGAAAAACTGCCGATATTGGAATCGGCCATTGACAATGATCAATACGGTCCGATAATCATGGCCAATCTCAGATTGGTGATTGTGCTTAACTGTTCCGAAGACGATGAACACTTCGCACGGTTCAAGGACAAAGCCTTGAAGAAGTCACAAGAGTCTATTTCGGTTTTAACTTTCAAACAAATGTTGGAGAAAGGATCAAGCCAAGAATTTCCGGTTCCATATTTGGCGATCAAACCTGATGATCATTTTATGATTGTTTATACTTCCGGAACAACCGGTCTACCTAAAGGAGCAATCTATTCCAATCATTCCACTTTAGCTTTGTTGGCGACGAATCACGATGAACGAGTAAAAGGAACCAAATTTTTGCAATGGTATCCATTGGGCCATATATCTGGAAGTTGTTTTACAATGATCTGCATTCAGAACGGGCAACAAATTGTTCTGTTTCAGAAAGTAAACCTGGATGAAATATTGGAATATGTGCAAAAGCATCAAGTTATAGCATTGCCAGTTACACCGGATCAAATTGTCAAATTAGCATCGGATGATTACAACTTGAAATATGACTTGAGTAGTGTGAAATTTATGATGACCGGTGGATCAAAAGTTTTCAAAGATCATATCGTTACGATCGAGCAAAAATATCGAGTGATTTTCTTGGATTTTTTTGGTGCCACAGAACTAATGACACCAACCAGGACAGATTTTCATGATCGTGTTGTTGGCAGTGTTGGCAAGCCAGGCTCTGGGATGCAACTGAAAATAGTTGATCTGGAAACAGGCAAGAATCTGCCCGCAAATCAACTTGGTGAGATTTGCGTCCGTGGCCCGCAAAGGTTCGTTGGATATTTAAGGAATGAACAAGCCACCAAGGCAGCTATTGATGAGGATGGCTGGTACCATTATGGTGATGTCGGATATTATGATCAAAATGGATCACTATTCATCGCTGATCGGATCAAAGAATTGATCAAATTTCGCGTGTGGTCGATTTTCCCCAACGAGGTGGAAGATTTCCTGCAGAAACATGGAGCCATTGATTATGCCTGCGTGGTGGGCGTGAAACATATCCAGGATGGCCAGCTCGTACGAGCTTATGTACAGCTTAAGCATGGATGTCAGGTCACCGAAGATGAGATAGTCAAATATGTACAAGGTATGAGGATCCTGAGGATTCTTCACGAATTTTTCTGATATCTTTCGGATTCGCAGACAACATGGGATTCCAGAAAAGACTTCGGGGCGGAGTACGATTCGTGGAGAGCATGCCAAGGTCAGCGGTCGGTAAGATCGATCGAAAGTATTTCCATAATCTGGTCAAAGATGAGATCCTAACTGAAGTGGTTGAATAAATCCACTTGCTTAAATATCTATCACCTTGTCCGGTTCCGGTTCAGGGGGCTCTTTTGAATTTTTCGATAAAAGAGCCCGAAATTAGTTGCAACCCTGCCATCTATCGTAATTCATGCGAACAAATGTTTCAAAGTTCACAAAACTAATCTGTATTTTTCAAATAAAATCAAGATCTTTAAGTGCCGATTTCTTTTGATTTTTTTCCGGATTTCATACCAAATCACGCTATGTACTTGGGAAAACATTAAAAGTACACCCGAATTATCGAATGATATTTTTCGTAATCAAAGTAGATATGAGGAATATTGTTCCTAGGGCTAGTATATTTCGGTTTCAGATTTTCCTTTAAAACCGCCGCCAACAGTTTGCTTGGGAAATATTGATTAAACTAGTGGAAAAACGTTCAATCATGTTGACAGAACAAGAAATTCCGATCGAAATCGACCAGGAACTGATTGTGAGAAATCTACTTCCTGTGAAACCTATTCCTAAATGCAGTGTCGCTGAATATATTTCCGGAAAGATGCAAGAATGGAGCCAAAATTCGCTGATTGGATTGGTTGGTATCATCGATCGTTTTTTAAAATGGGATTCAGCCTTTATAAATGTACATGTCTTTAGGAAAACAGCGATACAGGCGAACAAATGACCTATTCGGAATGGTATGAAAAATCCAAATACTTTGCCTCAAGCTTAATCGATTTCGGGTTGAACAAGGATGATTTGGTTCTGTTATTCGGAACCAATACCATCGAACATGCGATTGCTTTAATTGGTACGATCTACACAGGAATGGTCTTTTCAATGGTAACCCCCGCCAATGGTCAATATGAATTGACCAAACAAATAGAAGATTCACAGGGTTCAGTTTTGATCATCGAACGACAAAAGCTTCGAATATTGAGATCAGCATTGGACAATGACAAATATCGACCAATCATTCTTGCTCACCTGGAATTGGTGATTGTATTCAATTGTGCGGATGATGATGAACAATTCGTACAGGCCAAAGAACAGGCGAAAATCGGTAAATCGATTTCGTTCTTCACCCTCGAGCAAATGCTGAAAAAAGGTTCCAAGAAGATCGGAACAGATTTTAGAATTCCCTATTTCTCGGTTAAGCCGGATGATTATTTTATGATAGTTTATACGTCTGGAACAACCGGCTTGCCTAAAGGAGCGATACATTCCAATTATTCGGCTCTTGCTTCCTTTGTCAACTGCCATGATAAAGATTTGAAAGGAATGAGATGCGTACTATGGTTTCCATTAGGTCATGTTTCTGGAACATATTTTTTGTTATGCAGCCTACAAAGCGGATTTCATATTGTATTGTTTGCGGAGATCAACCTGGATAAAATGTTAGAATATGTTGCCAAACATAAACTAACGCAACTTGCAATAGCACCGGATCAGGTGTCCAAACTGGTCAACTATGATTACCACCTGAAATATGATTTGAATAGCTTGAAAATTATGTGGGGTGGTGGTTCCAAAGTTTCTCCGGATCATATTCGGATGATCGAGGACAAATACAATGTGATTTTTCTGGAACTATATGGTGCCACAGAACTTTTGTCGCCCACTCGAAACGATTTATATCATAACGTTGCTCCTCGTGCTAAACGTGGTAGTGTTGGAAAATTAGAACCAGGAATGGAAATGAAAATAGTTGATTTAAAAACAGGCAAGAATCTGCCCGCCAATCAACATGGTGAGATTTGTATGCGTGGTTCAAGACAATTTGTTGGATATCTAAGAAACGAAAAAGCCACCAAGGCAGCTACCGATCAGGATGGTTTTTATCATTTTGGCGATGTTGGCTACTACGATCAAGATGGATGGCTATTCATCGCTGATCGGATTAAAGAATTGATCAAATTTCGTCAATGGTCGATTTTTCCCAGCGAGATTGAAGATTTCCTGCTAAATCATGACGCTATTCAATATGCCTGTGTAGTGGGCGTGAAACACACCCAAGATGTTAGTCTGGTACGAGCTTATGTCCAGCTTAAGGATGGATGTCGGGCCACCGAAGATGAGATAGTCAAATATGTACAAGGTATGAGTATACTGAGGATTCTTGTAAATTTACCGATATCTTTTTTGGCTCGCAGACAACATGGGATTCCAGAAAAGACTTCGAGGCGGAGTTCGATTCGTAGAAAATATGCCAAAGACGTCGATTGGTAAGATCGATCGGAAATATTTCCATAATTTGGTTAAAGATGAAATTCTTACGCAACCTGTTGATTGATATCAACAGGTATCAAAATACAAAAAAAAAGCCAATATTTGTGTTACAATGAGCCATAAAATTTTTGCGTAGTATTTTTGTCGATATCTTTCTACCGTTTCCATGACAATAAAATCCTAACGATATATTTACTATAAATTAACTTAATTAGTCCGATATTAATCTAGTCGATGACCTGCAAATGCGATGCTATTTTCTTTTCGTGGTAATCATTTACTGTTGATCAGTCCATATAAATCCACAACACTTCAACAGTCTTATAATACTTAAATAAATTTTGATAATGGCACAAAAATCTTCCGATTCGCAACAAGTTGCCAAGACTAAATTGAGCTTCAAATGGTCCGATCGCGAAGATCCCAGATGGAAAGAATTCATTCAGGTATTGTTGCTTTTGACATTTTTTTTCGATTGTTGTTTCATTTTATGGTTTCTATCACAGCAACTCGGAATGCATTGGGATGGGAACTTCGTGCAATTCTCTTCGCACACAGTCCAAAACGGATTCGATGTTGAGATGGTGTTGGCAGTTGGTAAACGTGTTTTCGATGTGGATTTTCAAATTAACTACTCGGATATTCTCGACTTTTGCAAATTTGTTCTGGAAGTTTACAAACTTGAGCATGAAATTCAAGCTTGATCACCAATAAAATTATTTCAACCGACTTTCAGCATTATTTGCAAGATTCGCAAATTTGAATTTACCAAATTGGGAAGAATTTCGAACGAGTTTTCTTCGACCAAACCTAGATGGCGACACTTTAGCGGAAAAATATTTTTTCAAATTTAATCCCGGTTTTTTTGCTTGAAGTTGGCCAGTTTCGAAACGAGAATAGAGATAGTGTTCACTATAGTAATAATTATGTTCTGTAACTTATAGATTAGGTTGGTGATCATTGGAATCCACGATACATGATCCTCTGATGATTGCTAGCAAAAGTGGGATTAATTCACATGGCCACCGGCTTTGTGATTGCAATGACGGATCCATAAAATCGAATGGATTATTTCCTATCAATTACTATTCCTTTCGTATTGGTTGCTTCAAACAGCATCCATTTAACAAAAGAAAAAGTTTCCCATCGCAATAATGAACTGTTCTCTATTTATTGTGGATCTTGAAGACCCAAACTCGCCAATCTATTTCAAAGTAAGTGATTCTGATTGGTTCCAACGAGATTCACTAGATTGTTGGTTGTTCTGTAGCAAGATGGTGGTCGTTTCAAGATGTCCACTACCCTCAAATTGTCACATTATGTGGAATATTGTGCAAAACTAACGATCAAATCGGTTCCATGTCCAATCGACAATATGCGATTGAATGGCGTAGCCGTGGATCATCAAATCCAACAACAAGATCTTGAATATTCTGAATTGAAGTTCAATTTGAATTCAAAACTATTCCAAGACAGTACCAACAGGCGACGAACCATGATGTGGATTGAGGTGATATTCGTGGACGAATCCATTCTAAAACTAGGCTTACAAGTCAAATTCTATGATCCGAAAAGTTCACATTTGATCTGGGGAAACCAGTTCAAATTTTTGCATTTCGAAGCCCAACAAACCGACGAAAAGGATATTTATTCTATCACAAAAATCGACTACAACGGATCGGGATTCTGAAACGATCACGATTCAATCATCTTGTAACCTGTCAGTCTGTCTGTCTGTCTTTGTGTCCAAGTAATAAAACGTAATTGCAAAAGTAGCCTGAAACCTGATGGCTGTCGTCCTGGAACTATTATTATATGAAGGATCATAATGATGATATCATTACGTTTTGCGAAAATAATAATCATACTTTGATTATCGGCACCATTATAGTCGGGAGAATACCATCACCATGGCCATTATTTTGTTCTTTTGTGTCAAAAAAATTTTTCAATCATTTTCTCACATCTATCAACCTTTTTCCAACTGGGGCCAATTATGAAATTGTTTTTCATTATTATTTTTCAGGACAAAACTGGACGAAAAAAAGGTGATTATAATTGGAACATTTCCCACGAATCTTGAGGGAATTGTTTCTTCTATGAAACTCCAATCAAACTGTGTCCATAGGACAATCGGTTTTATCGTTGTAAAATAAAAAGGGTTCTTAGCAGGACACAATTTGATCCTCCTCCTACTGTTTGATAAGTTGTCTGCTTGTTTGAGTCCGGCGCATGGGAGTGTTCTACGATCGCGAAGTCGAAGTAAAGGCGAAGTAAAGGGAGAGAGAGAGCAAGAGACAGGCGGAGACTTTGACACGCTGCAAAATGCTATAGCTAAAAATAGCATAGAAGATCCCTGATTATTATGATTACAATCATAAATTAGAAAGGGCTCTAATTTTGATTCGAAACAACACAAACAGCTATCAATGTCGACGCCCACACTTCATACATTTCATAGCACAAAAGGGTGTTAAACAAAAAAAAATTGAAGAAAGAAAAGGATGGCTAAATCCTTTATGATTCGCACACACGCACGCATCACAACCAAAATTGTGTCTGTGTGTGTGTATGTGCGTGCGTGTACGCATCCCTTGTCCATCCTATTGTCTAAAAATATCTTTCATTGATCACCGCCGGCACGCTATTGGCTAACACACACACACATCTCGACACCGTTGTACACGGTTTCGGGTGAAGATGGCCATACCATAAATCAAAGCAAATGTGCGTGTGTAGTGGGATGCTAATTTGTCAACGATCTGTAAGGCTATCATTATTGTTGTTGCTCCTGCAAAACACAAAACGGGTAAATTTTTTCAAAAGCACGGTACATACTTACACATACACACTGGTCACTACACACCTCGATTTATGGCGGTGGCCCAACCTGTTGGATGATGTGATGAGGAAAATTGGCGGAAAATTCAATTAGATCAAACCCAAAGTTCAAAATCGGATTTTAGGTCACCGACATTTTCAACCAACCAACAAACCAACCAACATTCATTTCTGGTCTGAACCACTTTGTCCGCGACCAAGTCGGCCCGAACAAATGGATGGAACAACCTGATGATCGAGAACGTGTGTGTGAGTGCCTTCCCTTGAACAAAATCAATGTCAAAGTCGTAGACCTCGTTGGCTAAAGTCGTTCGAATGGAAAAAAATCCTTGATCTTTTCATCAAAACGATTAGCATTCAACAACCACCGAAGAGGAGATGATCAACATAGCCAAAACGTGCTTTTGGACCGATTGTTGTCGTTGTTGTTGTTGACGGGAGAGGATTATTTCATTGATCTTCAGACAATTATCATCAAAAATCATCATCATTCTTTTTTCGTTTTGTTTCATGCCAGTTGTGTTGCTTGATTTTCACGCGTGCTACTGGCCCCTTCGGGAAAATGGAACACCGTTTGCCATTGTGAAGCAAATAAAAAAAATATAGTTGAACCAATGTCAAAATAATCATCAACAACAAATGGCCGTACCAGAAACAATCGGTCATTATCCATTTGAAGATCAACCACACATACACACACAGACTTAGACTGAATAAAATCCTGGACCCAGCTTGATACAACGGATCTTACGGCCCGAATCCGGTTTTCCTAGTTCATCTTCTCGTTGATCAATCAAATTATTTGGAACAAACCTCACCACCACCACCACCATTATCGTCATTTGGTTCCACGTCGAGACAATCCTGATCATTGTTTGTTCGCGAAACTTCAATTGGAACCATGTTTGCTTGGATTACAAAAAAATCGAAGGAGAACAAGGTTTGGCTATTCATTTTTTTCCTATGCGTTTGGTGATATTCTCTCTCTCGCTCTCTCGCTCGATAAAATCCGACCTGTTTGCTGCAAAACATGAGACAAAGACTTTAGCTTAGACATATTTGAAGATTTTTCGATGCTTTGTGTCTGTATCAAAGGATTTTGATTTCATGTGGAATGAAATCAAAAATCATAAAAAATGAATGATCGCTTCATTTGAATATTTTGTGTGTGTGTGTTTGAAAGGGAGAATCCGTGTCATTTTTGGCCGATGAAGCAGAAGATGGATTTGGACATGGTCAATGACCATATCGGTTAAAATCAGTTCCAAAGAACAATGGTCATGTACGATCTTGTTTTATTGGCTTGATGATCCACTTCTCTAATTTATAATATTTCCAAGTGTTGGTGATTTAAACTACTAAACTATTTGAATTGGATTGATGGTTATTTTTACATTTACAACTTCCACCGAAAACATGTTTCGGGTGATCACCTGCACATAATTTTTTTTCAAGCTTGTCTTCAGCTACATCCACGACTATGTACAAAGCGGATGGTCGGTCTAAACTAAACCAATGACAACACCATCAAAAGTGTGGTAATTTTTCGTGCGGATTTTTCACTTGTTTATGGTGATTATTATCACATTTAACATCTCCATAGTTGAAGATGGCCAGTGGGCATCGTTGTATTCCTTCAACGTACATAACCTCTCCTTTCTTGCTTTGACCATCATTAGCGTGTGTGTATGATCAAGGTTGTGATAGAGGCTCAAGAGATCAAAGAGGATCACTTGGATTGGACAAACATCAAGCACCACAGATGAATGGCAAAAGGGGAGAAAAAAAAGGTTATCTATTGGTTCGGTCACCATATACTTCTATTATGTGCGTAGCATCTTTTCTTCTCTATTTGATCTTGCTCTTTTGGCCAAAACCACTCTGGATTTCTCTACGAATCTCTACTCTAATTTTTTTTCCATCATCAAATTTCTCTCTCTCACTCTCTAGTCGGCGGTAAATATGAACAACAGACAGACAGAAGAACAAGTCAAGAAGCCTTGTTGTTGTTACTTTCCACTTTTATGAAAATCGTGTTACAAGTTCGGCGTTCGGCGTCAAGGGCAGCAATATTCGTTCTTTGGCATTGTAGTGCAACTTTCCACCATTCAAGAGACTCTCATTCCGTGTCTCTCCCGCAATTGGAAAAAGGTTTACTCCACGTATGCGCACGTAACTTCAGTTTCCCCGTTTTGTTTGTTCCAAATCTTTGGGCTCGATTGAAAATGAAAAAGGCTCCGCGCCATCGGTCATTAGTTTTCTGTCTGCTGGCACGGACACATCGTATGCTCCTGTTCCTTGAATTGTTACTAATGCCGGTTCTTGTTTGCCGCCAACAATTTCAAATCATTATTTCTACCTAACCGACAAGTGTGCTTAGGTTAAAATAGTGTCAAAGAAAATTTGAATATCCAGGAATATTCTGGCGAATCTGATTTTAACCATGACCTTGGTTATCACTTTCACTGTTATGCAATAAAGTTACGCAACTATTCCGCAACCATTGAAAGATAGTGTCGGTGTCTGTGGTGCAATTCTTAATATCCACCAAACTCCGACAAACATTTGATTCGGTATTTTCAAACTGTGGAAAAACGTTTCGTTTTCCATCATCCCAAAGTCATGACTTGATAATGATCCTGCTTTCTTGGCCATTGTTGTCGTTTCCATCAGCGACGTCGAATTACATTGAATAACGAACACAATTTTCCTACACACAAAAGCCATTCATCAGACCGAACAAACCGGCCAGAAAAACGAAAGAGTTCTGTTGATTGTGGTTGTTTTCTTCGAAAATGTACGCACAACCTAAAAATGAAGAAAGAGGATGGTGAAATTCAATTTGTTCTCGCCATACATTCTTGGTTGTCATTGAAGTGGAGGTCGGCCAACAATCGAAGAAGATTCGTGTCGACGACTTGATGTTTGTGGTTGTTGTTTTTTTGATCATTTAAGTTTGATCATCATCATCATCATCATCATGGTGGTGGTTATTCTGTTTAATTTGTGTTGATTATTCTGCCAACCTGTGGCCGGCCAACTGTAATGGTTTGCTGTGATGTTTTGTCGTGGTAGTGTACCAAAATGCAATCAATCAACCTTAATTATTATTATTATGTAAGTGTGCTTTGATGAAAGCATGATAACAAGGTATTACAACTATTCATTAACGATTTGATTACCTGGAAATCAAATTCACCGCCTTCAAAAAATGGCCAATCAATTCATCAGAAACCGAACAAATCAACCAATCAATCAGTCAAAAATGATACTTCTTTCGAAATCATCATCAATTTTGAAAATTTTAAACAAATCGACAAACAACCAGCATTGGTGAAGAATGCTCACCAGCCTCAAGGTTCATCCGAATTGATCCAAGTGCTCCCGAAAGTTGGAGCCAGGAATGATTTTAGTGCGATGCTTTTTCTTTCGCTACTGATTGGTGGTAGATCTCTCTATCTGTAGCCTTAATTTTTTTTCTGGTTGTTATAAATAATTACCAGAGTTACATACTCTCTCTCTCTTCCCCCTCTATCTTTCCATCGCTCCCAAAGGCTCCAGTGTATCTCTTGTGTTTGATAGATAGTCTTAAGTTCCATTGTGATTGATTGGCTGTTGCTGCCGTTGTTGTTTCTTCTTGTAATATTATCATCCACGTCGACAAACATCCATTTCGCTTATTTTATTATTCTCTTCATTCTCTCATTACATCATCGTTTGAATGAGAATATCACATTACCTTATCTTTGATAATAATGATGATAATGATATTTCCTTCTGAAGAGAATCCACAAAAAGGTAATGAGAATGCTGGAAATTTACCTGTATTCTACCTGTATAAAGAAGAATATTGGTTGATTGGTGGCCAAACCTGACTTGTGAAAGGATTGTGTGGATGATTATGGTTGTTTCTAGTTATGATAGCATGTCAATGTTGCAGCCGAAAACAAAGACAAAACCACCACCATCATCATCATTATCCTCATCGTTTGTGAATCGAAACCCTTTCAATCCATTGCCTGATTCCTTCAGATCGGAGACTCCGAATTCATCTTCACCATCATTGTTGTTTTCTTCGATCGCACACCGTCCCAGGACCGGTATTGCGGCCCTAGCTGACCACCCTGAATCCAATTCAAAGTGTAATAACAATGTTGATGATAATAATAAATCTTGTCACCATTCGCGAAAAACTTCGCGAAAACAATTAATTCCATTGGCAGCTGTATCGTCAGCAACTAGGCCAACATTGTTGTCGATGAACAACAACAACAACAACAACATCAATAATAATGAATCCTTGTTGGTGGTGAATAGAATCGAAATTTGTCGGACAAATCAAGCATTACCGTCAACATCCCACACCGCAACGACATTTGAACAAACAGATGACAATCAAATGGTCAAATTAATTAAATCAGTGACCAATAACAGTGGTACAAGTGGATTGACACAAACATCTCCAACAATGAATTGTATGAAGCTACAACAGCAGCCGCCAAATGCAAACATGTCAACAACAATATCCAATAATAAATCAACCAGAAATGACACTCTGTTGGATCGTAAAGCGTTCATTAGTTTGGAGAAAAGCATCAATTGGCAATCAATATTGGTCAACACCAATATTGTCGATGATGTGGTCGATTCTGCCAGCACATTCAATTGCGGAGATGGCAATACCAGCAGCAGGATTACCGAAAATAGTTTTCCAACCAAAACAACATCCGAAACAATGGAATTCAGCTTCCCGGGAATGAAACATGTTCCTTCGTGGCTAAAACGTAAGCGCATAGTCTTTCCCTTTGCTCTAGCTTGCCTAAGGTTTTAGAATATCGATCTTGTGGTATATTCTCTCTTCCTCTTTCGATTTATCGACTTGTCCTCGAATCAAGCTTTACCTTGTTCAGATTATCAATACAACAGCAACTAAATAGGAAAACGATCGTAAAACCGAGCGAAAAAAAATAATGTCGCTAACGTTTTGGTTATCTCTTTATCTAGCTATCTTCATTCTGAAACATTGCTTTTTTGCGAAGTTTTTCCACATCTATAGCTTTAAATGGATGCAAACGGGATACAGGAGTTGTTTTCAAGCCAAAAAGAGCTAGCGAGCTCTAGCGAGAGAGACAGAAACAGAGGGGAAAAGGGAAAAGGGAGACAGGTAAACCTTTTGTCGATCTTGACATTGGAAACAGGTCAATGGAAAATAAGTGACAAGTTCATAATAACACTAATGATAATGTTAGTATCCTTAGTATCATTCACCATCAGACACACTATTAACAAAAATGTTTGCATTTTGGCCATTTTTTTCTTGTCCACACGATATCTTTCTCTCTCTCTCTCTCTCTCTCTCTCTCTCTCTCTCTCTTTTATAGTGTCTCCCCTCCCAGTCTAGCCATTTTTGTTGGTTGTGGGCGTTCAAAAAGAGGCGTGGTAGAACATCTTTTATAGATTAAGATTTAGGATTATATTCATACCAAAAATCCAAAATGACTTTTATCATCATCATTTTCATTGTTTTTCTACCTGTGATGATGAATGAAGAAGAAGAAGAAGAATGTTGTGTAGCATTCTATTTCATAATGATAATGTCATTCCAAGTAATTGTATTGTTATTGTTGTCAGCTTAGATCCTGCATTAAGTATTCATCATTTGGGCTTTAAGGTATATCAGTATATTTAGCCCGCAAACTTTCAGAGTGATATAGAATAGAATAGAATAGAGTAGTGTAGAGTTAAGATAACTATCCTCCACCCATTATTTGACAATGTTTTCGCGGATCCTTGAAACATAATCTCGATTGTGTCCATGAACTTATATTTATACCTTGAACTTGAAATAATCCATCCGTCATAGAATCCGTTGGTTCACTGGATTCGTTCGTTAATGATCCAAATCAGAGAGAAAGTTATTATTTAGAAACACACTAATTTTTGATTTTGGTTGTTCGGCATTCTTTTTTTTCTATCCATTTTCTGGATCGGTTTTGCTCTGATTGCAGTCAATGTTTTTTCAATGACCATTTTTGAAATTTTTGTCTGTGTGTTGATCTTCAAGCGTGGCACGGTATCTTCGAGAGCTCTCTCCCCGCATCGTGGATATCAAGAGTCTTTCTCTACAAATTTTTCTTGAGACAGAGAGAGCGTGTGTGTGTCTCTTTTGATTTTCATTTCTTCCATCTGTTGTGATACTTGACATTGTTTCGGAAAAGATGTATACCTGTGTGTACGTATATGACCTTAGCCATGTCTTGTTTCTTGTTTGTTGTCCTCATCAGTGGTTAGTGGAAACGAAAACGGATTTTTTTTCGGATAGTTTCAGACACACATGTGGCTCGAATTCCATAGATTATGGCCTTACAAACGGCTGGTAGCATAGCTTGGTCTGCATAGCATGGTTTGTGGGATACACAACTTGCGGAGTGTTTGACACCAATTATTTTTCTTTGTTAACGATGTTGTTAGATTTATGCTTTAGCGTGAAATATAAAAAAAACTACTTTCTTCATGGAACATTAAGATTTACGGCTTTTCACATCGGCATCTTTCCCTTGTCCATCCTTGTCCTTTTTTCCTAATCTTTATCCAATCGAATCCAATCAATAATTTTCCGTCGCGTCTGTTGGGTCGATATAAACCAGACAGATCAATGGAATAGATATTGGTCGCTATTAATAACCGCCACGGGTTAACCGACCATTAATAACGGGACAATTGATTGGTGTTATAAACAACAAAGTGTTAAAGCGTGAATTTCAGTGTCAATGGTCGATCAATTGATGATCGACACCTAGGCAACCCGGTATTACCGGGAACTACCATAACAAAAATGAAAACCGTAATTTTGGAATTGCTACACCTAACCAAAAATAATACTAATCTTATGCGCTCAGTCTTGGATTTCAAGGATTAATCCCCAGTAGGATCCAATGTAGGGTGATTGCTTTTTTTTCCTGGTAAAATTTAAAAGCTTGATGTGTGTGCGTGTGCGTGAGCGTTTAGGTGTGTCTTAATCATTAACTTTCCCATCACGTTCTTTTGGTTGGCTGGTCTCTTTTGTCTCTCTGTCTGTCTGTATGCTGTGCATGTGGGTGGGATTTGATTTTGTCCAACCATTGTTCTCTCACTGTAGTGTGTGTGTGAGAGAGTGTGTGTAAGTGTTCATTCGTGACAAGCCCCAATCTCTTTAAGCCGATGGAAACAGTGAAAAAAAATGACTGTAAACCGGTGGTCGTTGTCATAATTATTAATGAGAGCTTGAGTGGGTATGTCCATTGTTCATGCACATTGAGAGAAGACACAAAATCTGAGCACACTATACGCGTGTGTGTGCGCGCAAAGGGGTGTGAACAACCAAATCCAGGTAGCATGAATGAAATAATCATAACCATAATGAGCCAAGGTGGATTAATCAATTTTAGAATAATCTCCAGTGGATAAATGTTTTATTTATCAGTATATGGCCAGAATCCATTGGCTAGGTGGACGTCACAATATCAGGCTATAATGAATTTGTCTAAATTTAGATAGATTTTCGCGGGAAATTTTGAATCTTTTTCGGACAGCAAGATAACCGGAATGACAACTTGATATGTTTTTTTTTGTTCTAAATCTCGATTTATGCGAGGTCCCAGGATGATTTCCAAGTACAGGATCTTCAGGCTTTCCAATAATAAATTGTGATTTGCCTTGAGAGCGTGACAATTGTCAACCCTTTGTTCTGTTCGGCTAAATTCGTGCTTTTTGTCCGTGCTACGGGAAAACGGTCGATTCATTTTGTTTTTTTTCGGTATTTTCTCTCTCTTTATTTATTCACCAGTGTTGCGTTTGCACAAGTATGCCCCGATATTTGCACACATGTCCTATGAAGAAATGATGAATTTGACCGAACCGGATTTAGAACGTAGAAACATCACCAAAGGTGCCCGACAAAAATTATACCTTAGCATACAGAAACTGAAGGCCAGATCGGCGGTATTGTTGGCCAGTGAACAGCAATTGCTGCATTGGAATTCTAAGAATTATCGGAAGAACATCACCTATTCGGAGCTAAGTCAGGTTCTGTTCCAAATAAGAGCATTCCTTTCCACTCCTATAAGAGCGACAACCACTAAAGATTATCCAACCATGGATCATCCTTCCACGACAAGAACGATGTTGGATCCAACATATTTGGTCGATGTGAACAATAACAACAGTAATCATGTTTCAAATAACCTTGTTTCCCCCTCGCCGCGCGATAAATTCCAAACCATCATCATTTGTTGGTCGATGTTGACCAACAATGATCTACCATCAATAATTGTTCGTTTGCTTGGACATGTGGTCAATATTTGGACATTGAAATGTCGCAGACACTTGCAACAATTGAATCTTTGGCAAGATTATTTCAGAGAATTTTACGGTTAGTAATCTTTTTTTTAGATTCTTTGGATTTGGATTATCATGATCCGAATCGTGACCGGCGACACTCCTTTTTCTTGCATTCCCCTTTCTTGCAGATAAATCCTCAATATTGGACATATTGTTTGAATTGAATTGTGAAACGAACAAACGAAGACGAACCAAAATGAATGAATTTGATTCGGATGCGGACGAAGATGATGGCCATGATCAGGATGATGATGATGATCATGAAAAAGCGGATGATTATTTCTCCAAACAAACATCAGGACATGAAAGCGACAAAGAGAATCAAGATGATGGTTTCATTGTTGTTGGCCATAACAGATCAGTGTTGAACAATAATTCCAGAAGCTCAGGTCGTCCAACAACCAGCGCAGATGTCGATGGTGGAAGCCTCGAAACCGGCGACGATGATACTAAAAGTGATGGTCCATGTCCAATGGTCAAGTTAAATATTGACAGAGAAGAATTGTATAACATGTTGAAAAAAATAATCGATGAATGCTTGTTGCATGAGGTAATATTCCCTGATGGTCGGCACGAAAGGTTTATTTTGGAAAAAGTTGGCGATGCACGCTCAGTATCCCAGAAATAATCCTCTAAGGGAGCGAGACATTTTTGTTATTATTGAAACATCTTTTCCATTCTTTTTCATCCATACTCTAGGCGTTTCGACCGCATCAAACATTATTGCTACATTTGCTTGAGCAGCTCAAATATTTGTTTTTTGCATTGAAAATTATAATAAATGTGGATTCAAATCAAACCATGCATGAACCACAAACTTTTACAGCATCCTCGAACTCGACCAACATTGGCAACCACAGTGATATGCTGAACAATCCAATGTTGTTGGATGGCCATAAAACGAATCATCATCTTTTTCAACAACCGAACCAACCAAAACAACAACAGCAGCAGCCACAATCATCCGATCCGGACAATCTCCAATGTAATCAATGTCCATGTGTAACCTCGAACATTATCACCACAGGGAACCAACCGAACCATCAACGACATCAGCAAAATCAATATTGTTGCCATCACAGTAACAATAATAATGAATTCGGCGGATCGATCGTTGCATTAAGGTTATCATCAACTTCGAACCAAAGGTAAAGTGTGCATTATCCTTTCTAAAAATATACTGGTTGGATGTATTGAACGGATTGTGAATGATCCGTCCGTCGATCGATCTGTGATTGGTGTTTTTTTTTGAATACCCTATCCACAATATGATCGTGCAAACCCTGGCGCCTAACACGCCTGGACTATATTCGATTGGGATAAAAAAAGGAAGCTTTAGAAATAATAATAATGGTAATAAAAAACGTATTACCGGTTTGTCTCCTCATTTAGGATTCTAAGTGTTGTTGAGTCTATTTTAAAATTTCATTTCAAACAAAAAAAAAACGTCTTTGCAATATAAATTTAGCCAAAGTGGAATAATATTGAAACCTGTCCTATTTGTCCTAAAAGCTTTTTGGTGGAAATCAATCCGAGGTGTGTGCGTGTGTGTTCAACAACTGCAGAAACAACCAGGTTTCTGATTAAGTTACAGATTTGTCGCTGATTGCTTGGTACTAAACCGGGATAGATTGATCGTAAATTCAAATCATGTGCTTCATGTGATCGCGTTTCTCCGGGATCGAGAATCAAATTTAGATGGAATCCTAGTAGTTTTACACTGGAATATGGATCGAACCGGTTCTCATTTTAAATCGAATCATAACCCTTGGGAAAGTTCCATGCGTTGCATGTAAAATCCGGGCCTCAAAATCCTGGTCGGATCTCAATTTTGAAATGAAAAAGGTGCCCAGACTCGCACAAGAACGGAATCTAAATTATCCTTTAGCCAAAAAAAATTCATTCTTGGAACAAAGCAACAGCCTTTCGGAATGGAATGGAATGATCAATTTGAATGTTCCGAATCGGGACTTTTGGGACCGGTTCATGATTGGGCAATGTTCTCGTTTAAGATGCGGATTGAATAGATTGTATCATTGTTTTCGTGTTATTCTTTTCATTCCCCTGGATATTATTATCCTGCGAAACATAATTATAACGAAGACCATTGCTATTTTGAGCCATGTTAGATTGGTAATCATGCTCCAATCTGTGCGCGATCCAAATATTGATTTGCATTAGCGAATCTGTTCTAATTATAAAATCAATTTTCGCGAAAACTCTTCCAATTTTTTTTCTTGCCATGCTTGTCGAACATGATCACATAATGAAAATCCTCTCTCTCTTTTTTTTTTGCTCTCGGGTGTCGAAAACCGATGGCCCGAATAGCAGACAAAGCAACATTAGCGGTGTAAGTTCATCAAATGCATCCAACATGATGGTCTCCTTGGACAATTATCATCACCATCATCATAATCATCATCATCTCCAACAGCAACATTCTTTTTCCTTGAAGCAAAAAATTAATAATGGTGGTCAGCATCAATCCAGTTTGACATCGATAGCCAACAACAACAACAACAATCATCATGCAAATGGCCGTCGGTTATCAACCAACAATTGCACTAACAAGGTAAAACTCTTGCGTGTGTGTGTGGACCAATGGACTAGGGAAAGCTTACCTGGTAACCGAATTTTGTTTTCCATATCTCGTATCTACGATTATCTTGTAGAATTTGGCCACAGATAAGAGCGGTAAGAGTCTTCAATATTCCCAGCAGAATAATCATCATAATCATTATCATCAAAATAATCATCACCGATCATATCGTCAAAATAATGGGAATAACCGTACCAGAACCAATTCTTCTATTATGGTAGCTCAACAGAAAACCTATCAAGACAATCACCACAATATCAGTGGTAATAGATTGTCCAGTTTCGGTGATTCGTTGGAGAATAACACACATAGCGACAACAATCATCATCATTACACTAAAAGGAACCAAAATAATCACAGCATTGTTGGCCAGAATGGTTTGTACCATAATAATCATCAACAGAATGGATCAAATCAAGCCAATGGAATCCAATCGAATGGCTTGAATGTGAAGACCCTGAGTCTTCTGGCAACCAACCAACACGAACCATCATTTAATGATTCGAAAAGTTCCTACAAAAGATCAACCCCTGAAATGAATCTTCAAAACCTGTTGCTTCAGCAATTGATCACAGTGAAAAACCAATACAATCACCAGCAAAACAATGATCACAATTATACGAATGATTGGCTTAACCGGGGATCTTCATCATCATCATTCAATAATTTGTATTCAACTACCAGTTCACCATTGTCGTCTTCATCTTCCTCTTCAACATCGAACTATTGTTCCAAATCTCCATGTGACAACGAAACTTTGGATTTTGAAAATATCGGCTCGCCATTGTTTGATGGACTTCATTCCAATGTAAGTGTATGGTGTATCGGTGAGGACACTTTAATCAATCAATTATTGGTTGGAAATTCCAATTTTTTCCCCCTCATTTCAAGTGGTTCGATTTTGATCAAACAAATAGTCTTGGTAAATGGACCAATGATAATGAAGAAACATCACCATCTTCATTCAATTCGAATGATTTACAACTATTGGAATGTATTGATTGGAATTTTATCGAAAAATCGGAAACATTCGAAAATTTCTCCAAAGAACTTGATCATCATCATTATTCAAGTGTTCATTATGATTGCTTCGATGACAATAGAAAATTGCATTCATGTTTCAACTATGCCGGCCTCCGCGGATCGATCGATAATCTTTCGGAAATACCCGTAACGACGACGACGAGAACAACAACAACAACAGCGGCACAAACAGCAGCAGCTTCATCGGCAACCGCCGCCATGACCTCGGTTACATTTGATGATATTGAACAACTTTCCATCCGGATTGCCGAACATGCCCTGGAAATCAATGGGTGATGGTCATCATCATTTATGTGTGTAGGTGATGATGATGCGAGCTTTTGGAAAGAAATCAATGTCGATATTTATTTCGTGGAATTTTCGTTTCCCTTTGAAATTTTGTGATACAATCCAAGTTGTAACCATTGTGATAGTCCCTATTATATAGTAATTTGAATGTATTTTTGTTTGTGTTATTAAATTATGTTATTTGATTTTGTTAAATTTTGTTAATTTGATTGAAAAATAAAATAAATTTGAAAGCTGGCGCGAAATTTGAACACATTTGGCGCAGGCGTAGAAAGTATTTTCAATTTGTTTCCGTGATTAAAGTGTAGATGGCGCTGGAGCTTGTTTTCCATTTTACTGAGTGATGTCATTGCGGCAGATGATTAACGTTAATTTTCAAAATGTTGAAACTTTTCCGTAAGACAATTAATCACCGTGATCACCTGAGAATACCTTACTGTTACGACAAATGTCTACGTGGTGAACATAATGTCAATGTTACAAATCCCAGATTGAATCATACGCTGACATCTAAGAATAAATGGATTCAAAAGAAGAATCCATCATGTTCATTAATGAATTTTTTAATCATCAGTTAGTATTCTTTGTGAACAATTAAGAATAAGTGATTATAATTCTGATTGTTGTAGAGAGATCAATGTTCATCCAGGTTGAAGAAACGCCCAATCCAAATAGTTTGAAATTTTTCCCTGGTCAAAAAGTTCTCGAAAATGGGACAATGGACTTTCCAACACCTGTATCAGCATTGAAACGTTCACCATTAGCAGAAGCTTTGTTCAAAATTGAAGGTGTTAAATCTGTGTTTTTCGGGCCAGATTACATAACCATCACCAGAATTGATGATGATAACGACTGGAAAGTTTTAAAACCAGAAATTTTTGCAACAATAATGGATTTTTTCTCCACCGGTCTTCCAATACTCCGTGAAGAAGCAGAACAAGTGATGAATTCTTCCACAACAGGTATTTCAATTCGATTCGCTAAACAATTTTTAGATCGAAATGCAATTTTTTTTCAATATTTTAGATCCTAGTCATGCAAATGAAACAGTATCAATGATTTTGGAATTGATTGATACCAGAATAAGGCCCACGGTTCAAGAAGATGGCGGTGATATTAAATTTATGGTAAGTCAACAAAAATGTTCATCATAATCCTCGATGTTTGAATGTTTTATCCAAAAGGGTTTTGAAGATGGGATCGTCAAATTGAAACTGCAAGGTGCCTGTACCTCTTGTCCATCTTCAGTGGTGACTTTGAAAAGTGGCATCCAAAATATGCTTCAATTTTATATACCTGAAGTTCTTTCTGTCGAACAGGTACAATTATCCATTTTTTTCACCGAGTTGAATTTATCAACGATTCATTTTCTCAAGGTGCTGGATGAAACCGAAAAAATCAATCAAGAAGCTTTTGAAGAATTTGAACAATCGTTAAAACAAAAACAAGACGATTCGAAATAGTTTGATTGTAATCTTAATTGTTAAATTTTCCAAACAAACTTATTCAGTCTATTGTTGGTTTGTGAAGGTGAAATTGTTTATTTTAATTAAAGATTAAAGAAAAAAAATAATTAAAACAAATATGTACCATATCTCCCAACAATTGTTTGCGTGGAACTGCGAAGCAATTTCAATCATTTATCCCTTTTTGTACAAGATTATACCAGTTTAGTTTTCTTTTGAGCAATGTACGAACTAGTCTAACTTAGTTCCTATTTCCACAGTGCTTGTTGGTTGGTTTGTTTGTTGTTGTTATTGTCTCAATACATGAGATTCAAGAATGCACATTGATTTACTGGTTTGAGAATTTGCATCATGGATATATCCGAAACAGATCAAAATGTTTTCGAGGATTTATTGTCTGTAAATCAATGTTTCAAATCTATTGAGCTCCAGCTTCAAGATCTGGCAGAAGAAATCGAAAAGAAAAATCAACAAATCCGAAAAATCAACGAAAATGATCTCAATTCTTCGCAAGGTATATTCCAAGAATCTAACTTGTTTCTAGGTTTTGATCGATTTTTAAACAAATGCATATTTTTGGTGTAGGCAATAAAGAAATTGAGTCTTTTTTGAATGCCAAACATCAAAATGACTTAAGTTTCCGAAATGAGCTTGTGGAATTTCGAAATTTCGTGGCAAAGCCGGGGCAGGATCCGAATTCGGAAGTCGTTATCAAGAAAATTGACAATTTGATAAGTCGATTCGAGGCCAAAATATCACTAGGATCACAATTTGAACGAAATTATCTTCATAAAATAATAGAATTAGAATCCAAAGTTGTCAAACTTCAAAATAACCTTACGCATCTTCAGGGCAAAAATGAAATTCTCGAAAAAATCATCCACGACAAAAATATTTACATTGATGCACTGCTGAAATTTATTCGGGAAGTTAAGAAAAAACAAAATTCGTTGAAAAATTCTTTCCAAAAAGAGTTGCAATTCCAAAATGACCTCTCGGAATCTTTGAATAATGAAGTTACAAAATTAAAAATGCAGAATCAAAATTATGAGCAGGAGATTGAAAAATATATGAAAGAGTCGCAATTATTATCACAAAAATTGACCAACAGTGATCAAAATTATAGGATATTGCAGGAAAAATGTGCTGAAGATAATGAAAAATATGAAATAGAAAAGAAAAACTTGACTTTGGAAATCAAGAAACTTGAGAATTTGTTTGAAAAATCAAAAAGTGATTTATTAGAAAAGTATTTGGAGAAATTTTATCCCAATATTACCATTATCAATCAGATGTTCGATAAAAAAATGTCGATTAGTCAGTTATATTCGCAATTTTTGGAAACACAAAACGTAAACAAAAATTTATCCATCGAAAAATCTGTCCTGGAAGAGCGATTACAAACATTGACCAACGATTTGGATGAGATGAAAACCTCAATGGACAAATATTTGCAAGAAATCCAAAGATTAAAACAGTTGGAGGTTAAAGTATTAAAATTAGAGAATGAAAACAAAGAGCTGAAAATCTCGCTGAAATTCTATCAAGATTCAGCGGACTCTTTGTACAAGGGTGGTAAAGATTTTCATGAAAAACTAATGAATTTATCGGATAAAATCAAATCTCTGGTTGAACATGAGACCAATCAAATCAACCAAGACTCCACCGGAATGATGGCGCTCAAATACATAATGGAATTGCAGAACAAATTTGATGAATTCAACAAAATACAGATGGAATTCGAGAAAAAGAAATTGGATTTTATTAATGAGAAACAGAATATAATTGAGAGTGAGAATAAAATCGATTTGTTGAATAGTAAATTGTCCATGTGCGATGCAGAAAAAAGACAATTATCCATCGGTTATGAATTGTTGAAAGATGAATGCTTGATGTTCAAAGAGTTGTTGAAAAATTCCAAGATAAAATTGAAAATGCAAACCAACCATCTGCAGCAGACCATTGAACGTTTGAACAAAGAATTGGAAACTGCTCAGATTATGAATACGAAATTAGAAACTCAGTTAAAGGAATGTAAGGATCAATTAGAAAAGTTGCAACGAGAAAATGATGAACAGCAGAACAAAATCAATAGCGATACAAAGCAAACGAAATTCTTGAATGAACGTCTGACAATGCAAACCGAATTGATTTGTCAATTAGAGAAATCTTTGGCCAACTTTAGGAAGCAAAATGAAAATTTGATGAAGTCAAAAGAGCATTTGGAAACGAATTTTCGATTGATGGAAACAAGAAACAGAGAGCTTAGTAATAGTATAGCGGAAATCGATTCTAAATTAAGTGCCCATAAATTTGAAATCGACTTGTGCAAACAGAAAGAGAGATTTCTACTTGAAAGATTGGAGAATGCACATAAAGTGTTTAATAAAAGCAGTGAACTTGATTTCATATTGGATTCGCTTAGCAAAAATAAATGCTCCATTGATGAGAATCTTGTCAAAACATTGGAACTGGTTCAAGAGGAGAAAAAAAGTTTTAATAAAATGTTTGAAGAGAAAGAAAAACAATGGAAAGAGGAAAAATCAATTTTGGAAGCCAGAGTTGTTCAACTTGAACAGGATTTGAAGAATGAGATTGATCGTAATTCTCAAATTGAGATCAAACTATTGGAAGTCTCTTCAGCATTGGAGAAAAACGTTTTGAGTGATAATTCCGGCGAAACCACTTCTGCAGAATTCGCATCTCAATTCTCACAAAGGAATAGGGAATTGGTTGAAGAATTGAACCAAATTAAACAACAGATATTGGTATCTGGCCAGGAGAATCTGTCGTTGATTCGATGCAAAAACCAATTGGAACAACAATTAGCATTGTCCGAAGAGGCTAAATCGAAAATTTCAATTGAATTGGCTAAGCTTCAGTCGGATTCGCGCGACAAACTTGCACAGGTTGAGGATAAATTGCGCAAAGAAATTGAACAACTTCAGAATAATTATCAACAACAGAATGCTCAATTGGAGAATAAGAATCTGACGTGTGATCTTTATTTGAAGAGGATCGAAGCCTTAAATCAGACTATTGAAGAATACAAGCAAAAACAAGAAGAGCAAAAAATCAATCTGGAAAAGCTATCCATCATTGAGCAATCATATCAAATGGTGAAGCATGAATTGGAGAATTTGAAGAAACAATCTGCCGAAGAGAAACAAATCTCTCAACAATTGAGAATCCAAATGAATGAGTATCAAAAACGCTTCATTGATAGTGAGACTTCTAAAATCCAGCTCAATCAAGAATTGATTGGTAAACTTGAAAATATTCAGGCTGAATATGATATATTGTCCAAAGAACACGATGCTTTGATTCAATCGGATGAAAAATTCAATTCTGTTCATCGAAAACTTTCCCTAGATTTGGAATGTTTGAGCGAAAAAATTAAATCCAATCAATTGATTGTGAATGAGGATTGGTCGATGCAGCTGTCTGCTGTAAAGGAAGCATTGAATTGTTTGACGGATAGGAATAAATTGTTATTAAGCAAAAATCAAACTTTGATCAGGAAAGAGGAACGATTAAATGAGGAAATTAGATCATTGAATGGAACCATTGAAAATCTGGAAGAATGTGTTCAAAATGAAAAGAATAATTGCGCTAATCTCAAAGAACTCTATCAATTGGAACAAAAACCAGATTTGAGCGAAGAACTATCGCAAAGTGTTCAAAAGTTGCGAGCACAAAATAATGAATTGCAAAGAAAATGTGAATCGTTTCAGTCTACCATTAAACGATTGGAAGAAGATCTTGAGAATCGGGTTAAAATGGATTCAGATAAGAAACTAAATGATCAAGAATTAAACAATCTTAGAACTAGTTTAGGATTCAAAGAGGATGCGATCAAACAAATGGATAAAAAATCCAAGCATTTAGAGAGTAAAATAGCTAAAATCGAGCAAGAATATTCTGAACTTTTAGGAAAATTCCAACAACAATCTATGGAAATGAATTCACTCAATGAAAAACTCATATCTAACGCTGGTTTGTTGCAAAAGTATGCTTCAGAATCAGAAGAACATAAATCGGCTAACTTTAAATGGGAGAACGATAATATCAATCTGAATAAAAAGATTGAATCGTTACAACTGGAAATAGAGAGTATGCAGAATACCAACAAACAACTAAGGATTCTGGCTAGAAAGTATAAATCACAGTGTGATGAATACCAACAGCAGCAGAATCAAAATCCTAGAGATTCAAATGAAACATCGGATAATAAAATCAAAGAACTTGTTGCTACGGTTGAGAATCTATCCGTGGAAAAACAAGAGCTCAATAATCGAATGGAAAAAATGAATGAGGAGAATCAAAAACTTCAAAAGCAAACAGAGGAGAGCGAAAATCGTGCCAAGACCATCACGCAGCAAGTTAAACAAAAGTTTACTAATCTCAAAAGAATGATCATCGAACGTGATAATGAGATTGGATACTTAAAATCGATGATTTCACAATCCGGAAGTAGTTTCATGATTCCGGGTAAATCTGGTAAAATGCAAGTAAGCTCTACAATGGTTTCGGCATCATCAGCTCAACAACCAAGCACATCATCATTCGATCCATCATCTTTGTTTCAGTCTGCCAGTACACAACCATCCAGTTCTCATGAAGACCACGAGGATAGGCTTCAATCGGCACAAATATCTTCGCATACAACCTCAATCGATGATAGTCTGGATTTATTTGTTCGAAATCAAGCTACCACTTCAAATAATAATAATAATAAGCGAAGATTAAGTGAACAACAACCGGGTAATAGTACTGCCAACCCAATCGAGATCAAAAGAAAACGTGAAAATGAAATCGAGATCAATCAGAATGTGATCAAACAACAAGATGAAGAACATTCAATGGATTCACATTCGGAAACTGGCCAAACAGAAAGTGATGAAAATAATGTTGAGGAAACAATCAATGAAGAATCGAATGAAGAACAGGATGTTGGTGTGGATAATAAACCTGATGATACTGTGGATCAATCCAATCAAGAACAAACAGAATCAAATGATGGCAATGCATCTTCAACCGATTCATCATCCAATTCGGATCGAAATCCATCAAATTCATCAAGTTCTATGATTCTTGAAAATGTATCGTTTCAACCATCCACATCCAATTCTGTGATCGTGGATCCTAATCGAATGGCTTCTATCCAAGTCACCGTGGCTAAATCGGATTCTGATAGCCGTTCATCACCACCACGTATGCCTGATGAATTCCATCAGGAAGTTTCGAGGCCATCTACTATAGTCTCACCACCCAAAGTGGTGCAAGAATCAGTACCACCAGTTATAGACATTGAAGATGATGATGATGATGATGAAGGAGAAGGAGACGCAAACTTAATGCTCAGTCCACAAATTGACCAATCAACTATTGCCGATCCGGAAGTTCCAAGATCTGGTGAAGTCCACAATCCACAACAAGAAGATCCAACACCATCATCATCTGATAATACTCCTCATATCAACACAAGTGCTACCCCAACCACTACCAATCCGGAAACATCCAACACAACCGGGGCAAATTTGAATCGTTCCAGAAAATTGAAAATCCATGGTACATCATCCAGAGGTCGATCTTGATTGATTTCTTTTTTATATAAAAAAAAGTAAAATAGGAGCATCATATTTATCTACATCGGGTTCCCGTTTTTTATTAAAATTTTTTTTTTATTAAAATTTTTTTTTATTATTAAAATTTAAAATTCTTTAAGAATTTCATTTTCCTTCAACAAGCATAAATGATGGACCCTGGAATCTGGAATGACGAAAACAAATTACTACCAAGCAGGAAGTATATGGTGATATATTCCGAAGCAATTTAATACGGTGATTCTACGCTTAGCGTTGCCAACTTTCTCCTTTCTTGGCGCTTTGTATCTTCGTTTGAATTTCATCCAGAAAAAGTTATGCGCGCGTGTGTGTATCTGTGTGTGTTCATCCAAACGAGACAAATTCTTTACTTTATTTTTTGCGTTCTTGTTCCCGTTGTTGTTTCTCTCTTACTTTGGTAGAATTGTTGAGGGAAAACTAAATCCCAGTTTTCCAGAGCGGATCATTATTTGGATTGTATATATGTGTGTGTGTGGATGTGTGCGTATATGTCCAAGTTTGTGTTTTTTTGGAACACACATTTCAATGGGGAAAAACCATAGACCAAGATTGTCATTACTCTCCAGAGACCAACTTTTTGATTTAGCTTTTTTCTCTTTCTCTCTCTCTCTTTCTCCGTTTCTATTTTTCTGTTTCGTTCATTGGCCACATAAACTATTCACCATTTTCTGGTTATCGGTAAACTATTTTTGTGTATCCTAAATAATAATAAAAAAAATCAACTGCATACCCCTTTGTTATCCGCCCTCCGAAAAAAACTTATAAATTTGTACCCAACCAGCTCTTTCTTTCTATCCATCTTCAACTCTCGGTAATTCACTGTATAAATCATCCATACTAGAGTTTTGGTTGATTAAGAATTATGTGGTGTATTTTTCACTAAGACCGAAGAGCGGAAAGAGCTGCGATACGATGCGCACCATGTCGAAATAGCCATGTGCATTTTTGACGCCTACAAGAGCAATTTTCCCCTCTGATTGGTCCAATGTGATGAGGAGACACACTACAAACAGGAGAAGAAACTGTATTTTACTCTCTGATTGGTCCAGTGATGATTTGAACTGATCAAAAGCGTCCAACTTTAACCAGTACATCGCTGTGCAAGTTTAACTGCTATAAGAGCCGTTTTCCTCCCTGATTGGTTCATTGTGATGATTTGACCTGATGACGAGACACACTATAACAAGAGAAGAAGGTGTATTTCACTCTCTGATTTGTTCAGTGATGATTTGAACTGGTGAAAGACGTTCAGCTTTGATCAGTACATCTCTATGCATGTTTGACGCCTATAAGAGCCGTTTTGCCCTCAGATTGGTTCATTGTAATGATTTGACTTGATGACGAGACACACTATAACAAGAGAAGAAAGTGTATTTCTCTCTCTGATTGGTTCAGTGATGATTTGAACTGCTGAAAGACGTCCAACTTTGATCAGTACATCTCTGTGCATGTTTGACGCCTATAAGAGCCGTTTTCCCCTCAGATTGGTTCGTTGTGATGATTTGACCTGGTGAAGAGAAAAACTATAAACAGGCGGAAAAGGTGTATCCCTCTCTCTGATTGGTCCAATAAGATTCGATCTGATTTTCAATAAAAAAATTTTTTTAATTCAAAAAAACGGAAACAGAATAATTATCCCACTAGATGGCAGCAGCGTTTTAAGCGAAATCTATTCAAATTTAACCATTCTTTTCAAAAAATGAACCATTTAAGTCTGTCGGAACCGGAAAAACCGATAAGAATGAAAAGGAAGTGGCCATTTTCGGAGACGCTAAGCGAAATTTTCCTCTAGGATGTGTACGTGGTTTGTTGCGTTTTGTTTTTTCCATCATCTTGTGTTGGTTGCAAATTGATCATCAGAAAAATTATCATCCATTCGAATATAGTGTTTGTAGAGATAAAATTCCTTCCCTCAACAAAAGCTGAATCCATATTTTTCATCATCATCATCATCGTGATCACCAGCAACCAAACATTTCTTCGCTTGAAAAAGTATGGCTGTGTAACCATATCCAAAGGAAATTGTCCTAATTGCTGACATGACGTGATTGATTGATTGTTTTAAAGCATTTTCCTCATATAAAAATACTATTTTACCAATAAAATAAAATCTTCAATATTACATTATCGTGCTTGGAAATCATTGTTTAGATTCGGTCATTGTTCCGTTTAGAATCCATGTTGCGGTTCCAGCTTCATGGACTTCATAAGGCCTCGATAACAAAAACCCATAAAATTACAATGGAACAATAGTTGAAGATCCAGACTTAAATGACAGTTCCGGTACGGTCATGGGTTATTGTGGCTGTCGTATCCATTCCATAAGGATTCTATATTTTGCTTTAATCGACAAAAAAAATCCTGTTTTAGATGTTTGTGAATCTTCTTTTGGTTTTGGTTGAGGACAAAACTTAGGATATAACTGCTGGAATACGCAAAAAAATATGGATTATTTATCCATCTATAAATAAGAAAGCCAAAGACATAGAGATGAATTTGATTAAAAAAAATGCTCCATGGCGCCCGGCAAATCTATTGTCATGGTTTGCTTGGATTACTGGAATCTATGTATTCAAGAATTCTAAGATTCTTTCTAATAAGAAAAGCCTAATCAAGAGCACCAATGCGGCATTATTTTTTATCAATATCGGAATCGGATATGATTCTGGATTTCCGGATTTTGGGCTACTATTTGAATAAATTTTTGCAGCACAACCGGAATCATCTCAATTATTCCGATCGAAATCGAAGTCTGGTTAATTTATCGAAACCAATTCAATACTGTTGAGAATCATAAATCATTTTTTATTCTGGTTGCGAAAATAGTTTAGGCTATTCTAGTGTTGTCCAGGGAATATTCTGGACAGAAATTCGAACGACATTGTTGTTGTTAAATTCCTTGTTGGAAAAGTTGGACTTATTTAATAAAATTATTATCATTTTCGTTCTTCGTCCGTAAATTCCTTACAGCCGTTTTTTGTTGGGCTGTCCAAGGCTGATCCAATCCAGAAACGAGAAAAAAATAAGTGCTCATTGTTATGATAAATAGAATTGATTGCATTATACACCGGTCAAAAGGATGTGACCACCACACAGCCAGACTATTTGGACCGGAGAAGAGAAGATCACAGAATTTTGAGTGTTCGGCGCCTTTGAAGAAGATGCGGCTTGATTCTGTTGCAATTGAATTTAAAGTTTCTCTTCTCTTTAAAGTCACTCTTTTCTCAATTTTTTTTTATATTCTCCAGCTTAGTTCAAGTGCCATCCTTCTCTAATATCATTATTATTGACATTGTTCTTCCATTTATCGGAATCGTTTTGAAGAAGATTGCCCCTCCTTCGCCAAAATAAAAAAAAAAAGGAAAGTCAGGATTGACTACCGAACCATTCTTTGGGTTCAAGATCTGGAAAACCAGAATAGAAAACTGTCTCTGATGATAATAATAATAATGATATAGTTGCCCAAAGTTTTTCGGGAAAATGACAACTCTCTAACTACGGGCTATGGGTTATTTATAATAATAATATTATTACTGGAAACGATTGACGTGATTGATTTTTTATTTTCATTCTATTTTGCTTTTTCTTCCGTCCCCTGTGTTTACAAAAATAAAATAAAGAACAAGATGCCTTAGACCCGAGGAAGCCCACCATCCAAGCATCAAACGGAACATGAAGACCCCGGTCTAAAGACATCCCCCTCACTCTAGTTCGCTGTTTTGGGGTTAATATTTTGATTTTTTCCGTTTTTTTTTCTCGTTCTGTCGCCAATTTGTGTGCCCGAACGGATTGTGTACTGATGTTGTTTTGTTTTTTTCTCGGGAGAATGTTTATTTTGAAAACAAAAATAATAATAACCAGATCATGGTTATTATATTCGAAACCAAGTTAGGTTCGGTTCCAATAGACAAAGTTCGAACAATATTCAACATATAGCATTCAGCATTCATGATGATATCCATCATCCTAATGATATGTATCAAGCTGAACCTAGGGAAGAATCAACAATTTTTTTTCTACCAAAGATAGTGCCTACAACAACCATGATAAACCAACCATAGGAGAATACTGGATCAAATTTCCGAATAAGTGAGCTTACGCGGCCATGTACGAAATTTTTATTTTCTTTTTCAGTGTTTTAACATCGAAACCTATCCGAGCTTGTTATCCTATCGTCCAAACGTTTATAATTAGTGGATAGAATAATGCGATCCTAATGCGAATTGGCAAATCTGAAATGTGTTTGGATTTGTGGAAACCGAAGCAAACCAAAGAACGAAGAAAAGATATATTTTGATAAATGGATGGTGTTGATAGTAACGATGTTGCCATTTGGATAATGGTCGTGGCCTGAAGATGTTCAACACACACAGTAGCAGTTTTGGGCTGGTTGGTTGACTGGTTTCAGTTAGCTACAGTATTCGGTTGGTTTATTCTTCGTGTTAGTCCTAAACCACCAAAAGACCACCATCACAAACACGCCCTAATAATGATAATTGTCATTTGTTAATTATTCTAATTCTAATTATTTGATTTCATAATAAATTGTTTTTCAAGAACCTTGTTTTGTGGTCTTTGACTCTGTTATTTCAAGCTTGGCTTCAATCATTCAGAATCCCATCCTTTTGCGACCGACCATGGTTTGGCAATCAAACACCATAATATTATGATGATGAAATTGATGGCTGATTTTGCTTAGACAAGCAATTGATGAGCATTAGGGGCCCAGAGCGTGATTGAGAGGTACGAGAGCTTGATTGAATTGATGATATCCCGAATCCGAAGTTTTCCATGTATATGTGTGTGTGTCTTCATCATTATCCTTGCCATCCGAACAATATTTGAACAACATTTTAAGTTGGTTGATTATCGATTATTATAAAATAGGAAATCAATAACGTAACAAACGATTTTCTCCTTCGTTGTCCTTTTGTTTTGGTTCTTGTTGATATTCTTTTCGGTTATTATAAGACGATTCATCAAAAAAAACACGAAAAAATTATCTTCCGCCAATTCATACATCTGGACTCTGTCCACTTCCGTTTGGTTGTGCAGCAGCTAAAAAAAGAACGAAGCACTTCAATCAGTATTCTTCTCATTTATGAATTGTATGTCTGAGGTAAGTAGTGCAATCTAATCGGATTTGATCTGTCCCACAATCGTGATTATCGTATCCGAATCGTTTAGGAAATCGGAAACACCAGAACCATTTCCTGTTATTTTGTTTGTGCTTGTGAATAGTTTACTTTTTGAACAATCGAAACCATCGATGATCGATAGTTATGCATCCGTCACCACTTGTAGCTCATCAAAATTTGAAAAAGAAGGCGCGTATTCTACTCGAACTTTTTCTATGTTTCTGTTTGTTATTATCCGGTTTGATGGATTTCCATCATAATACCGGTGTGGTGGTAAAAGCTTATGAAGAAGAGAATAGTTATTCCGTAACAAATTTATTACCAGCATTTAAGACATTGTTATTCTGGAGGACGGAACATGGTCCCACTGTGGATAATGTTGATTCATTGCCTCTAAAAATCGAAGATGTTCCGAAATCCGACCAAATCGAATACCAAGTCAACGATGATGAAAGAATCAACAACAAAAAAAAGGATGGATTTGCTTCGGTTTCTCCGGTAATTGATGTATTAGAATTGACGCCCGAAAAACCGGTCAATCTCCTGATGAACGATCGAAACATTTTGGATTTTACTTCCGGTGCTGTGCCTGCAAGAAATTCTCATAAACCAAATCGTCTATGTCATGGTTGCAGCGCTCGGGAACGGATGTTTGTGGATGAAAGTGAAGAATATCGTCAAAGAATCGAATATATTAAACAACAAATATTGAACAAGTTAGGTTTGAAAGAGCCACCTCGATTCCAAAGCCATCCAGATTTAGACCTGATCAATATGTGTATGTATCTTTGTTATTTTGGCCACATTCCATTGAGAAAGCTTTTTAATTTTTGATGATCGATGTTTTCCGTTTCACCAAACCTGAAAGACATGGCCGAAAATAGCAAACGAGATCAACACCACTTCGATGGCTATGGACACAGGAATCTCCGGAACAACAACAATAACAACAACGATCTTGATTTTTTCGATGAAGATGTTGAAATTGCTTATATTCTACCAAAACGAAGAGATCTTAAATCACCAGTGTTTGATTTGTCCACGGTAACCAATCAAAACAGCGAAAAAGTGATCAAATCAATAATTGTGCTGACCAAATACAATATCACTTCTAAACAACGATCACAGAATTATTTGAACATCGATGATGATTTAACCGATTTGACCATAGCATCTGTTCCGAACATGATCGAGGTTAAACGCCGTTATGGTGTGGATGATTTTAGTTTGATCAGCATTGTTACAGCCATTAAGCGAATGGCCGGAACAAAAACAATGGCAACAGCCCTTGTTGACAACATGAAAAAGAACCATGTGGAACCATACCATCAGCAACCACCACCATCGCAGCAATCCAAACAGGATGATTCTGATTCCGGCCACACATTCTCCACATCTTACGAATATGATGTCACCAATTTATTAAAAGACCATAATGGCATGATAAGAATTTACAATGAAAATTTTGACATACAAAGCTCGTTCATCAAAATTGAGATGACAAACAATAAGGTAGAATATTGTGTTTGTGTGTCTGTGTGTGGATTTTCTTTGGAACATTGTCATTTGTATTCGGTTTTTTTTCTTTCCCAATTTGGCCACTAAACCTGGAACGCCATCGCCATCGTCATCATTGTCGCCGTTCGGTATAAATATTTTACATCCAGTTTATAAGAACGAAACGTAGCGTGGATTGTACCGAAACAGTTTCATTCTGTTGTCGACAAGCATTCTATGTCAACTTTACAACCATTGGTAAGGTTTTTTTGTTTTGTTTCTAGTATGACCAGAAATGTTGGTAAATTTAATTTTTTTTCAACAAACATCTCTTGCTGCTTTCCCATCATGTTTCGATGATTTTCAAAAATTCTTTTCGGTTTTTGCGGCGCGCCGTTCCAAAAACTGGTCAACGAATCGCTGTTCCATGATGATGAAATTGAATGACAGGCTGGAATAATTGGATTTTACAACCATCTGGATATAATGCTAACTATTGTAAAGGTAGGACCAGAATGTTTTGCTTGATATTCTCTTTGTTCTTTGTCTGTTCAAAACGAAAAATTTAAGCTCCGATTCTTTCTGAACTGCGTATGTTTACGTTGGTGTGTGTTTTCGGGCGCGAAGGCTAGAGTGTTTTGGATTATTCTGGCACTTTGGGATCCATTTTCATCACACACGCATACACACACAGAGATTCCGTTTACCGTTGTTGTACCGTTCAGGGTGTCTTCTTTTCATCGTGGCCGTCGTTTATTTATGTAAAAAAGACGAAGATTTGTTGATTCTATGAAAGCATATTTCTTTTTTTTCGCGTTCGCTATTTTACCCGGGTACCCGGGTCTATTTTTTAGTCATGTTTTCTCTTTGAACAGTTCAACTACTGGTGTGGGTGTGAGGACCCCGCTATTTAGAAACATAAATCTTGACGAATATTGAAGCTTTTAACCGAAAAAGAGCGCGAAAATGCGGGAGAGAGTGAACCAGGAGCCCAGAATCCAAACAAAATGAAAGTAACTGTAGGGCACTTTCATCATCATCAACTTCCATGATTCATTTTCAACTAACCGTATTTTTTTTCTAAGGGGGAGGGGCAAAATGCACATACACCAACTGTTCCTGGAACAGTTGGGAGTTGGGGTGGCAGTTTCTTTGCACTACTTAATTTATTTTTCAATTTCCGGCTGTAGCGTTTTCTTTTTCCTCTCTTCCTCTCGTTTTTTTTCTTCTTCTTTCGTGTATAAGTTCGTTTTTACGCGATTTCAAACGACAATAATAATAATAATAATAATAATGATCGTTGCAATAACCCGGATCATCGTAGGCTCCAATACTTTTGCTATTCTATAATAGGAAAGATGGACGAAAACAACAAATTTGAAGCCATCTTCCTGGGAACTACGAACAGGAGAAGAAGGCGTATCCCTCTCTCTGATTGGTCTAATGATCGTTTGACCCGATGACGAGACACACTATAAACAGGAGAAGAAGTTGTGTTATGCTCTCTGATTGGTCCAGTGATGATTTGACACGATAAAGAGACTCACAATAAACAGCACAAGAAGGAGTATCCCTCTTTCTGATTGATTCAATGTGATGATTTGAACTGATGACAAGACGTACTATAATTTGTAGAAAAAGGTGTATCTTCAGCTTTAGGATTGTCGTGGTAGGTTGGTTCAATTTGAAAAATGTTACTAAAATATTGCTGCTCTCTGCTTTCCCCGGATATTGTCCTGGTCGTTCATACAATGAAACAACTATGACAGTTTTGAGTATGGGAATTTTGTTTTGTTTCTCGATTTATTTAACGCACGATTGATCCGCGACCGAGCTCTGTTCGCCCTAAACTAGGATCCGGTTTGGAAGCTTCCGATCTTCGAGAAAAAATCGATGCAAAATTACCTTAATTAATCAATAAATAATTTATTCTGTGTCTGTTCTACTTTATTCTCTTCATTTTTTTGACTCTCGCTCTTCTCCGTACCGACCAAACCAATAGTGCTTGATCCATATTTTTTCCAATTTGTTTTTGTTGTCACCCTGAATATTCGATGCATGAAAGCGATCAGCCAGTTTCCGTAATAATAGCGCTATTTGGTCGGTCGGTGGACAAAAACAATAGGGCCTCAAAAGTCAAAGCGGATACGTAGTATACGTAAGGAGAGCATTTTTAGCTCTTCTGCTTCTCTTTCCTGCATCACCATCAACCTTATGCTTCAATGAACATAGGGAATATCGATTTTCATTTCCAACGCTGAAAATAATAATAACGACAATATGGAAACAATCCAAAGATAATGCAAAGATGTTTCCAAAACTCTGATACACACACGCGGAAATAATAGCTCTTTGGCTGGATTGTTTCAATGAATGAATGAATATTCCGTATTCTGTACTGAATTTCGGAACTGGATTCAAGATCATTTTTCGAATCGAACAAACAAAACAAAACAAAACAAAATTTCGATAAAAAAAAAATAAATCTCTACTGTTTGACAATCGATGTGATGCTTCGGGAAAAGCTGTTTATCTCCATGATCTCCCCAGGATCTTTCGGGCGCACATGCACACAATTATTATTATAAAGGGGACTAATGTGAATTTTATTGCCAAACCTATCAATTTAAATATTGAAGAAGGATCCGATAGATCCGTTTGTTGAAAAATCTGGCTGTTTATGTTGGGCGACATATAATTTTTTATTCCATGACTACCACCAGAATCCTAGATAAGTACAACACAAAAAAAAGTATAGCAACAACAACGACAATCCCCAAAAAGATTCTGACTTATCGTCGACAAAGTGCAGACACACAAACATGCCCGGATTCTAGCGATCCAAGTCCATTATCTTTACGGTCCATTATTATTATAAAATGTTTTTACTGTTTTCCACTTGTGTTTTTCGGGCCGTATAGTTGCGTTGTCGGATTAAGTAGTGACCTAACGGAGCCCATAATATCCAGAGATCGATCTGTCCGGCATCGGGCCAAGTATACCTGAGAGTGTGTATCTGATTTATGCTGGGAAATTTATGTTGCTGTCGCTGCTGATTTTATATTCAAAATGGTTTTAATGCTATTTAGAAGCATTTTTCAAAATTTATCATTTTTCCCGAGAATTCCGAGTTAGAAGCTACCATGGTGGTTTCCACCATTATTGATGAGAATCAATCGATGACTAATCTATTTTATATTCAAATTTTGCTTTTTCATCAATATTCTCTCGATTCGTGGGCGTGTGTACATCCTTGTGCAGGAACGAATTCCTGAGTTGATGTACATTTTGCTCTCATGAAAAGCCAAATTCAAGCGGATGATTTACCACATTCGTTTCGGGAAGGTACGTGTGTGGGTGGGTAGAAAATGTTGTTCTTTTCGTTCAAAGTTGCACAATACAACGTTGAATATTTCAAAACGATTGATTTTGTTTTCGAAATATAAAAAGAATATCAAAAAAAAGGAGGGAATCTAGATTGTTGAGGTTTGATGTATCATAAATCAAAAGCGAAAAAAGAACAGGATGAGCTCCTTGTGTGTGTGAATGTGTGCTTCCCTGCATGACTTTATGGGCCTAAATCAGAAGTGAGCAACCGCGGCTTATCAAACATTTTAGTGCGGCCCACCAAGCCCTTCTAAACAGAAGACGAAGCTATATTCCTCTCTCTGATTGGTCCAATGTGATGATTTGACCTGATGACGAGACACACTAAAAGCACTATGACAAGTGATCAGCTTTAACCAGTACTTGTCTGTGCATGTTTGACGCCTATAACAACCGTTTTTCTTCTCTGATTGGTCCAATGTGATGACTTAACCTGATGACGAGACACACTTTAAACAGTACAAGAAAGGGTATTCCTCTCTCTGATTGGTCCATGTGATGATTTGACTTGATGACCAGACACACTATAAGGAGGAGACTAAGCTTTATTTCTGTTCTCCTGCTCAGAGATGTCGTTGTAGGTCTACATTTTACACTACTTTAAGTGCGGCCCGCCAAAAAAATTTAAAATTTAAATTGCCCCTTTCATCAAAAAGGTTGCTCACTCCTGGCCTAGATTATTATGCAACAAACCCAATAATTGATGAGAAAGTTGTGCAGGTTCTGGCGGTACTTCAGGAAACAGGCTAGGATGCTTGGATTGTTCAATGGAAAAGTTCTCCAAATAAAAAAAGTTTTCTGTTGTTTTTCGGTTGGAAAAAATGAGATTTTTAATCAAATCACCATCCTCATATCTGAACATATCTCGGGATTCTCCAATGGATTGTATCCATTTTTTGGTTCTCCCAGAGATCCCTGATAACATCTTTTGAAGAGAAAGATGGATGGATATGGGTGGTCCATGGAATGATGATGATTTTCATGGAATAATTGGAAAGTTTTCCGCAAAATCATAATCATGTTCCCAAGTTTTATGATTCTTTAGGACACTGAAAAAAAACCGAGAATATTCCATTATTCATCCGTGAATAAATGTCACACGTTCCAAATGATGAATTTTGAATTTACTCTTTTGTCTCTAACGAAATGAAATTGTCATTGCAGGTGTTGGTGGTTTTTGTTCCGACAATAAAATACAAAAACCAATGTTCCAAAAGTTGATTGACATTGCCAACATTATAGTTTCGTGTATTGTTGCCATTTTTCAGTTTTTTTTAAATGAGACAAAAAATTCATTTGATTCACTTATTGCTTTATTCATGTCTTGTCGTGTCTGGTTGTCACCAGAATCCTGTCCTATTCTGGTTAATTTGATTCCACACACACACACACATACACTTGGGCGTAGTTTTTCATCCCCTACTTTCGTGTTTGACTTTTTTCCATCGCTTGTAAGCTTGAGGATGGTGCACATCCCAAACCAGAATGATTTATTGTCTTGTGGTGTATGAATTCTGTCCATTCTTGTCGTGTGCTTGGCCGCTGCCATCATTTCATGTTTTGCATCGCCTGTTAAACATTTTCCTTTCCGAGCTGTTTTTTGGCCTACGTATGCAAATTTTTCGATGCAAATATTTTTTGTTTTTTTTTTGTTTAAAAAAATGTCAATGACAATATTTTTTGTTTCGGCTGGTCGCTCGATGACACAATCCATATAGATTACATAATTGATATTGGATTCTTTGCCTGGCTGTCTGGCTTGATGATGTATCGATCATGATTGTGGCAAGGTGCCATTCAAGCGTTGAAACCTAAATTTCTTTTCCGGAACGACAAAAAAAACTCCAAAAATGGGAGCGATGGAGGAGAATCCACCCGACAGAATAATTTCCTAGCATTGTCTCGTTAGTCGGTGGAGGCTGATGTTTCTATCGTTTCTCTCTAGTATGATGCTTGTGGTGCATGGTGATGTTGTTGCTTGAACAATTAATTAATATTTCATAATATTTATTAATTATAATTCATTGCCACCACACATACACACACATACATACACATTATCATTCATTCTACGATTCCCTAGATTTTATTATTGTAACCATAACGCTTGATGCCATCATACAACCATTATGCATCTGTTCCTGGGGCAGCCAACACTCCCGGTCTTGCATCTCTAGCTAGCTTTTCACCAGGCTCAAATAAATCATTTTTTAATTTCATTACTCTCATTCTCTCTCTCTCTCTCTCTCTCTCAGATTAAATGTAACCATATCAGCTTCTTTTGAAACGATGTTGGTGCGCACACACGCACACATACAGGGACACAAATGCATACTAACTACCCACTTTTTCCGGAATACATTTTTTTTCATGTATTTCCTTTCAGGAAAAAAAGAAGTTTTTCAGCACAAGTTTTTGCTCTAGTTTTTTTTAATAATATTTTTGCTACTTTGTAGCCTTATTTCCGTACTATAACTTTGTTTGGGTGATAATTAATTCGTTCGGTCGCGTCACTTTTGGTTTCGCTTGCCTCTGTTTTTTGGGGCGCCCAAATTAAGCATATCAAGGTGCTTGTGACAGATGAATTATGATTATGATGGTGCTGTTGATGATAATTCGATTAATTCTTAATTCTCGATATATTTTTCCTGGTTCTAATGTTATTAATGTAATAAGATCCGAATACGGAGATAAATTGAATCTTACCTAGCTTCGAACTAGGTGGTGAAAGTTTTCCCAACATCGATTGTATCGCCGATGGTGTTGTCCATCGGCTCCGCCTTGAAAATTAAAAGGATTCAAATTAGCTAAGGCTTACTGTCGTCTAGCTCCGCCTCTCGCCTGAAACCATCCTCAAAAGAGATGTTTTAATTTCTACACATTAGGTTCCATCTTTTCATTCGGATATGGGTGGAAATATCCTCTTATATAATAATTTCGAAAAATCATACCGAACAAACAAATGAAATATCTGGCCCTAAAGGCAAAGTTGGTATGGCTGATTGGTGGTTGGTTTGTTGGGTATTATCTCAGATTATCCCTTGTGTTTCATCGAAAGAATCGGTCTCATTTTTCCCCCCAAAGCAATTCTAGACTACCCACACACACACACCCATACACAATTGCTTACGTAAACTGCTTTTTGGTTTCGGCAAACTCTTAGACCAGAGAAAAAGTTTGTAGATCCTGGAACAAAAAAAAAGAACGAAAGAAGAAGAAAAGGGAGCACATACAATCATCATATTATTGACATATTGGTTTCCCCTCTTTTTCGGTTGTATGTCTATCCCCTCTCTTCCTCGTTCGCTGGTGACAAATATAATAATAGAATATTCTGAACACATCCACCGAACACATTCGAAGTGGAAAAACTAGCTGCCACCATTCGGAGAATCATCAGTTTGATCGTCGTCTTGGCTGGTTATGGTTATGGCGATGATGATGATGATGATGATGATGATGATGGTTGCACGTTCCAAATTTGAATACCCAAGCGTTTTTTATTTTCATTTTCTTCTCCTCCTCCTCCTCCTCCTTCTTCTTCTTCTTCTCCTTGCGCCCGCCACAATCTTTTCCCCTATTTCCTAGCATATTGTGCGCAACTAAATTCTTAAACTAATCGTACGTTTTTTCTCTTCCGATTCTAACGTTTCACTAAAATAATTTTCAATTTTCGCCTATTTTGCCCAAATTATTATTATTGTTAGCGTTGTTGTTGTTGTTGTTGTGAGAAGAAGAAAAATCGCGAACAGAATCCTTAGAATCCAATGAATGAATGAAATAAACAGAAATGGAAATGAAAATGAAATGCTTGCTAGAAAGAAAAAAGAAAAAGAAAAAGAAAAAACTCGTATGTTTGTGTTGAAAAGGAATTATTGGTTTTCCGAATTTCATTTCATTTCATTTCAATTCTTTTCAATTCATTTTGATTTATTCCTTCTGTATCGTGCTCGTGTGTGTATGTGTGTTTGCTGTATGTTCTTCCTACCAGCCTGGAGTGAGAAAATTCTGTTTGAAACACCACCAAATTATTGAATAGACTTGGTGTGTGTGCGTGTATTTGATTCAAGTGGATTGCCGATGTTTGCCGTGCAGAGATGCAAATTGTTCCGGCACACACACACATCCTCACTCGTTAACACTCTGTAGAATAAATAGGAATCCACTGAATTTCAAATTGGAAATGAAAAAAAAACGGAAGGGTTGATTACTTGGCACTCCAGCCGTTTTCATAAATAGTCTTTGGTGCGTTCCAACAGCAGCAAACAGAATAAACAGAATCTCGTTCCTGGAACCGTGTGGCCATTGTTCATTTTGAGCCACCAAAGTAGATTATAATAGTTTTGGATTGTGCAAATGGCCCACGATAAATTATATCGAATATCAATATTGATTCACCACCACCACCACCAGCGTGTTTCGCAAGGGCTCATAATTCACTTTGAATTCAAAACTAATACTTTTGGTTGGTTGGTTCAACATTGGAACAAGACAGCTTTCCGTTGTTCGTGCTAACCAAAGCACTTTTTCCCTAGAAAAACGAAAATCTTTAATCTTGAAATATATTTTTCATTTTGTTCATTTTGTTCATCCATTTTTTTTGTCTCGTTTTAAATTACCAGGAAAATGTGACCTAAGCCATGCTCGTTACCATCATACCACGGTTATTGGTAATTATTGATTGTTGTTCCATGTCTTTGTTGTTTGCTTGATTTATGTTTGGACCATGCTGGAAGCCTGTTTTCTTCCATCTATTCCTGTTCATTCCCAGAGTATGCTTTTGTCCTGTGTTCCATAAACCAGGATTCTTTTGGATCTTTTCGGTTTCCTAATGTTGCTTCATCTCTCACGCTCTAATGTTTCCTCTCTTTTTTTTCTATGGATGGTTTTGATCTACTTTATTATTATCTTTATTATTATCATTATCATTATTATTATAAATGGACAGGTAATGGATTCATGCTACCAGTAAGTAAGTATAACATGAGATTTCATGTGTGTGTGGGGGTGTGTTGGTCTAACATCTTTTGAATACCTAAATCATTGTCGCCCAAGCTGGTATTATGGGCCATATATTCGTGTGTAAGTCATTAACCCAGGGTTTTAGGTTGTTTCCCATTACACTAAAACCATCCAAACGTGGACTAGGTGAAACCATTCTCCAGTAGCAGTAAATATTTTAGATCTTGGTTATCATCTTGTTCCATAAACGCCCCATTACACGAAAATCTCATCTCTCCGGTTGTTGTTTTTGGTCCATTTTGTGCTATTTTTTGTTGGTCTTCTGTTTTTTTTTATTTCTTGTGTTTTTGTTGTTGATGTTCGGATTCTTTTCCGACTACTGGAAAATCATGAATTATTTACCGAAAAACAATATTCTCCAACCCCTGGTTCTATGTGCTGGCCCTTATGCTTCCGTAATGTTACGGGCAAACACCTACATCCCACATAATATTGCTAAATGGTTGCCGACCGTTGTTTTATGGTGTCTACGCTGATGTCCATGGCCGTGTGACTACTTTGCCTGAAACCCTGGAATAGGAAAATATCCTGTCATAAAACTCTGCTGCTCTCCAAGAGAAATGTCATCGGTAAGTTTCGGTTTGTTGTTTTTGTCCACGGAAAACTTTGTCCATCTCTCCAAGAAGTTGATATCTATGCTGCGAGATTCTCTGTTCGCAAACATCAAACATCATCCAAAGTTTTTTGCTTGGTCTGGGCTGCCAGCAACTGTACAGCCCACAGTATTCAATATGAACGAATCCAGGAGGGAAAAATGCAATATGAATCAATTGGTGCAATTACCATTCCAGAATTGGCTTGTGTTTGTGTGTGTGTGTGTGTCCACCAAAGCTGTGTGCCATGATGGCGCCCGATAATTGAATCGATCGTATTCCAGAAGAATTGCTCCCGACGCCCTACCATTGTTTCCCCTTGGCTAATTTATTGCACATTTGTTTTTGTTCGGAATTATTGAGACATTGCTTTTTTATGGGACCATGGTTATTGTTTGTTTGAAATCACCACGCTCACAATAGGGATCAGAATTCCGAATAATCGGGCGCCAAAGATTATTAATTGGCTACGCTTCGCTTTCTATTTCCACATTACGCTTCCAATAAGTGTGCTAATTTTTCTTTTGTCTCGGATTTTCCCCGCCCCATTCTATTCTCTCTCTCTCCTCCTTCTTCCCGCCCCAATCGCAGATTTCGTTGATTTATATGGACGTTGATTACAACATTTATCAAAAAAATTTACCAAACATGGTGGTCGAATCGTGTGATTGTGCTTGAAAGATCTCATTCCGAGAATGATTCTCAATTGCATAATCACCAAACCAAAATCCACATTACCCGCCGAACCTGAATCCAAGAATTCTGGGCAACAGAAACAAAAAGTCCAAAGACATGTCCCCCCCTCTCAGATAAACTAAACGCCAGAAACTCGCATAACACGTCGTTCAAATATAAATCATTTTGTATTGTATTTTCGTTGCTTTACCATAAACGAAAATCCTTGTTTTCCTTACCGCCCCTCCTTAGCCCTCATTAGTTAACCGAGAAAAAAAACAAATGCCAACAATTTGAATTATATCTTTGTAATTTATCAATTCCGTACAATTATTTTCTGCAATTTTTTTTTGTTTAATATGTAGCGAACCAACAGTAAACTAGAAACCACCACCAAACAATAGTAACACAATCCGATACACTGTAACGAATCACACACATTCATTCTACCGAAAATATCCTGGCTAATTGTTCCACTTTCCTACATTTTCATTTACCGAAATAGTAAACTAACTAGAATCTCATTGACGCTTTAGCACACATATCAAATGTATCGCATCAACATGGATCTTTTTTTGTCTTATTATTACTATTATTATTATTTATTATTGCAATTATATCATTTTCAATTAAATTCTTTCAGCCTGGAGTCGCAGACCCACCCAACATTGTTCATGTGGGCGTGACAAGTTCAATTCTTGCGCGTTGAACGCCTAGTTTTTTTTCTAAACATTTTTTCCTGATGTGTGCCTATCCCATGTTCAACTGACCATGGAACACAAAACAAGAGAATTCATGCTGAATGATTTTTCCAAAAAAAAAACAAGAAAAAAATATGAAGAAGTAGAAATACAACATTTACTTGGCCAGATATTATTTATTATTTTATTATCATTATTATTATTATGAGAGAGGGAGCAATGGAGAGATATTGTTACTATTACCGGATTCTTTGGTCCATGAAAACTGCTGTTCGGAAAACAACAACAACGACGACGACGGCAGTATTCCCATTGTTTGTCGGAATCTTGGCTGGATTTGGTCGCATATCCCATAGATTATTATTGTTTGACCAGAAACGAACAGAAGAACAGAATTACTTTTTAACGGTTCTATTATCACAAAAGTATGAAATAAGCCCTGTTTTTTTCTCTCTCTCTTTCCGGGTCCGTTTTAAATGGACCTCAAAAGTCAAGCTGTCGCTTGTCCACCCTGTCCCATGTTTCTATGTGTGTGTCCCTTTGTGTTCGGGTATTTGGTCGTTTGTTGTTGTTGTTTTTCAAAGCTTGAAATGTGATTCCATTTTGAATCAAACGACCAACATGTGTTGTATTTTTGTAAATTGTTTTTATGGGACGCCTCATCAATGGCCACACCGACCGGATTCTAGAGAGATTGAATGTACTCGATTCCTCCCAATATAAATGTTTATAGGCGCGTTTGTTTGAAAGGCTACGCCAAGAATCTGAATGGCGTAATATTCCGATTGATTTGCATCACCGATCCATTTTGAGTTTCGATTCTCATTCAGCCAATTTTTATTATTATTCGGATTGGAAAAATCGATTCGTTGGTTGTTGGTCGCCATCAAGCTAAACTTCTTGCAGCGCGTATAAATACGACCAAGACCCAGACAGAGCAGAATTTTTCGGGCCCGAAAACAATTCAAACGTGAATACAATTCATAAATCTAATCCATCCATTGTTGTTTGTTTGTTTCGTCTGTTTGCTTGCGGAATTCAATTCCTGAACAATATAACAGAATCTTGAGCAAAACAGCAACAACAACAACTGGCTATGTAATTCCATTATTCTCATTACTTTACTTACACGCAATAAAAAAATCACTGCGAAGCAACACAACAACTACAACAACAAAACAGCAAAAGAGAATCAAATCAAGTTTTTTTTACTTTATTTGGATTCGGATTGGTCTCCGAAACATCCACCAGCAACAAAAAATGTCCGTCTAGTTTATTTGTGGGTGTTTTCTATTCCGAAGAATGACTTTTTGCTTGCAGAGTCGCATTTGCTATTTGCCCATCGAACCCTGGCGATATGTTCTTGTCGTTATTTTATGGATCGTTGATGATGATTTGTGCACGGTGCTGTCACCGATCTGTCCGCAGAATGATTCCCAATTTTGCTCGATTCACCAATCCTGGATCGCTGTCTAATGCAGGTATTAACGTGCCTGCACACGCCCACAAGCCAGAATTCCTAGACAAACGATCTCCCCTTCTTTTTTCTCGGACAACTGGATTTGATCGAATCCGGGGGTGAGAATTCAACAATATCCTATGATGGTTTGCCTGTGTGTGTGTGTGTGTGTGTGTGTGTGCATAAATGTCTTTTACCATTTTGATTTGGTCTCATTCTTACTGGTCGATTGCGACCAACAAAAATAAAATGCTATAAATCACAATCGTTTGTGTGTGTTAGCGTTGAGAGAATCAACCGAAGAAAAAATAATAATAAATTATTCTCCATTTCTCTGAAGTGCATGGCGCCAATTTTGAATTCGAGTGGTTTGGACCACTTCTGAAGAAAGGTTCGATAAAAAAAGAAGAATCCAAGAAGAAGAAAAATAATACGAAATCGAATGCAAAAATAGAGAGAGAGCCGAGATAGAATGAATGAATGGAAAGAAACGAAGAAGGAGAAGAATAAGAAGAATACAAGAAGAATAAAGCAAAAGAGATGATTAGGTTTCTCCCGATCGGTAATCCAAATGATGAAGGCTTTTTCTTTTTCTTCTTATTCCGTTTGTTGTATGGTTGTATAGTATTCTACTGTGAATGATTGATTGCATCCAACCAATGACTTGGTCGAAAACAACACAACACAACACTCAACAAGACAAAAAAAAACCATCTCTTGGGAAATGGTTGCATCCAGTGGTCTTGATGGTGGTCGGTGATTCTAACCAGAAGCAACAAAATGACGAACTGAATTAGGATCCGATAGATTAGTTTCGTTTCGTTTTGTTTAGTATTTCTGTTTCCGTCCGCCTTGTTTGATCTATTCTCTTCCGTGGATTCTTTATTTGTAGTGATGATGATGATTTTCCTTGCAATTTCTAACATTTTCGTTCTTTTATGGTTTATAGTTGGTCCATTTCAGGACTGTTTCATCGATTGTTTTGTTTTCGTTTTGAATTTTTCAATCATTTATCGCGCCAACCTATCATGCTTGGTCAACCTTTTCAATTATTTATTTATTTTTTTGGATACTTTTCACTCCGATTATTCCCTACAAAAGGGTTATTTCTTTTCCGGGCCCAGTGATGAAAGTTTTTATCCCTATTTTGACCATCAAGGTCTTTTTTTTGGCTTCCAGATGCTGGAGAAATATCCGTCATCAATTTCAGGGGTGCCGAACCTTTTGCTACGAACTCAAACAGAGAGGTGGTTTAATTTTGAAATACAGTTGGAAGTACGTTATAACTACAGTAGTCTCACGTTCATTTTTTTTAAAACCAGCCAATCACAATTCATTTCTCTTGAACAAACTACAAAATACACTAGAAACAGTATGCTACTGTATGCTGTAGTTAGTCGAACCAGATGAATTGTGATTGGTTCATTTGACATTACTAATTCACATTGTTTTTCAAAAATCAACTCAACTGTCAACTGTTACAACTGTTATAACGAGGGCTTTTGTTTGGCATGGGGGTTGAACCAATTTCTGTGAACAATACATTTGTGTAGGAGCTAAGTTTAGCGCAGCCACGTCAGTCCTCTGCTTATTTGAGGGACATCCTCAAGATCGAGGACAAGAAAAACAGTACTCGAAATGGACGTCCTATTGGTTGGGCATCTCTGGTCTACTTTGGTTGAATTGATTACATTTTCGCCTGAGAAAAACAGCCCACCAAAAAAACCTTATCACATCTTCGAAAATTGAATTTTAAATTCAAGATTCTTATAGTTGATCGATTTTTCACTAGTCAACACTCAAGAATCTTCCCGACGACAAAGAAAAAAAACCAATTCCAATCGTCATATCGAATTTCAAACAGAATCTATCAAAGTCATTGCATTTGATATTTTTTTCCTTTCAGTCGATCGGATCGGAGATCTTAGATTCGAGTCTACCTTCCTTCTGTTCTAGCCAGGTTGGCTCTTTTTTTGGCTTGAATTGATTCGATTTTTAAGGCTTTTTGCCCAAAACTTTCTATTTCTGTTTCCTAACAAGCACAACAGCAAAATACAGTGATAATTAGATTGTCGATCTTCATATTATCCCATTCGACGATGATCGACCTGTGAAAAAACTTCAACTGTTCCAAAAGTTTTTTCTGGGCGGGGCTATCTTCAAAATTACCAACATAAGCGATGAAAAATCGATTTTCTTAGTTAAAGTTAACTTTTATCCCTTTTGGATTCAAAGGCGCCAAAAATCTAGACTCTATATTGGAAAATGCAATGCAGTGAAGCCAACTTTCAGGGGCGATTCTTGGCGCGCGTTTTTCCGACCAAGCTCCAATCCGAAGCGGGCTAGAATTTTTTTTAAAAGAAAATGCAATGCATTAAAGTCAAATTTCAAAACAAGGTCAGAAAAACAAAACGTGAAGCGCGCCAGAATTTTTTTTTGCGAAAATGCAATGCAGTGAAGCCAACTTTCAGGGGCGATTCTTGGAGCGCGTTTTTCCGACCAAGCTCCAATCCGAAGCGGGCTAGAATTTTTTTTAAAAAGAAAATGCAATGCATTAAAGTCAAATTTCAAAACAAGGCCAGAAAAACAGAACCTGAAGCGCGCGAGAATTTTTTTCCGCAAAAATGCAATGCAGTGAAGCCAACTTTCAGGGGCAACCCTTTGCGCACGTTTTTCCAGCCAAGCTCCAATCCGAAGCGTGCTAGAATATTTTTAAAAAATAAAATGCAATGCATTGAAGAAAACTTTCAAAGCAAGACGCGAAAAACCGAAAGTGAAGCGCGCGAGAATTTTTTTCCGCAAAAATGCAATGCAGTTAAGCCAACTTTTAAGCGAACAGGGGCAATCCTTTGCGCCCGTTTTTCCGACCAAGCTCCAATCCTAAGCGGGACAAACTAGACACTTCTTGTGAAGTAAGTTCACGGGTTGGTGCGAATAGCCGTGCAGAAAGGGTTAAGAAACAAAAGGCAGAAACAATACAGCCTATTTTCCTGTTTATATTGTGTCTCGTCATCAGGTCAAATCACATTGGACCAATCAGAGAGAGAAATACAGCTTCTTCTCCTGTTTATAGTTTTTCTCGTCACCGGGTCAAATCATCACTGAACCAATCAGAGAGAGTAAGACAGCATCTTCCCATTTTTAGTGTGTCTTCGCGTCTTGATTGGTCCGTCCCAGCTCCACACAACTTGACATTTTTGCTTTTTGCCTGCGTGCGCCTCAGATTATCGTCTTCTCAGTTCAAGCAGGCGTGTTTTAGTGTAACGAGGGCGTGCGGTTGGCCCAGCATGCGTTAACGTGCGCCAATTGTAATTATCTCTCTTTTTGACTTTCAAGCGCCAATTTCCAGAATGGTGGATAGACAGAATTATTTCGCTACTTTTTGCTACTTTGATTTCCAATGTTCATTTCCTTTTTGGCCTTTTTTTATTTTAAATTGTAATTAATAACAAATCACTGGTAATACGATTTACTTATTATCGTTGTTATCATTATTACCAAGTTAGACGATTCTGGAATGCAATGTTTGGAAATTAATGCTGTTGGGAAATGGAATTTTGGAATTTATTCTCAAACATTTTCCGGAGATGAACAAAAGTCTGTCCATTTCCAAGTGCTTCGCTTAATCCTCAAGTAGATTTATTTTCATTTTTCCGTTCAACTATAATAAGATGGAAAGCTTAATTTATGGACATTAATTAATTTGGCTGTCTTTTCTCTCGAACCAATCTCCTTACGGATTTTTCCTCTTTCTATAATCCTTTCCGGCGCCAGATCCAGATTCACCCAAAAGATCCAGTAAAAACACTTTGGAATGAAATTATGTGATTTGGTCTGAAACATTTTTGAAAGATTTTAATAAGCTTTAGTCTTCTGGCTTTTTGCCCGAAGATTTACTCCATCATTCGGATTGTCTGTGTGTGTGTGATTGGCTGTATCATTCTTTTATTGGCCCAAAAGATTGCTTGGATTTTGAAACAAACAAACACTAATGATAATAGTAAATAAGCTCTAGTTGGCGTCTGGAGCTGCCGATACACACTTTTACCACGCCCACACATGATAACGCCCGGAATTCGAGCGAGAATCGGAAACTTGGCCCTTTTTAATCTCTTGATACTTTATTTGAAACCGATATATTATTTTTGGCGGGCCCAAACAGTTCGTTTCTTGAATGTGTCTGTGTCTCCATTATATTTCTGGCTATTTTCCGAAATTGTGCGCTCTTGGAATCGTCCCCGAAAATAGAAGTTCACATGTGAGTAAATCCAGGAAATCCATTTTGCTGTCAATTATTGTGATTATCACCATCATAATAATATCATATCTTTAACTATCATTAACACCGAACATTTGTCGTGATCATTATAACTGAGATGTGAAGAATCCAGAATAATGATGATTATGATCATGATTAACATTATCACCATTCGCTATTAGCCCGACCATGTTTTTGGGAGCTAATTTTTTCACATCTTCACGTAGTCGTCATCATCCTAATCATCTTCCTAGTTTCATTTATTATAATTGAGAATATTCTTCACTAAGGACAATCACATAACAGAACAAAACGGATAACATCAATGGTAAAACCAAATGGTGAATGAGACGGAAAAAACAACAGCAGAAAAAAAATAGAGCCAGTGATGATATCCTTTCGGCGTATTCTTCGATTCCCAAGAAAGCATTAAGATCTTCAGTGACTGCTACCATTATTACTGTTGCTGTTGTTGCTGCTGGTAGTAGTTTACTGCTTTTTAGGGGAATATTTTTTTTGTTGTTTAAAGGATGAGGATAGAACATTGAAGATAGAATGTCTGCTTCCGTATTTTCCGGGGCGCCTATGTGTACATGTGTGGCTCGGGCGTTAATTTGTAATCACTTTCTTTCGTTTTTTTTCAGGGTCTGTATTCTTTCCTCTGTAGTCATTCTTTCCATCTTTCTCTATGGTCTTTTATTTCGGGGGGGGCGGGATTTCTTTCGTTTTTTTGTCTCCAGAATCTCCTCTATATAAGCATTACCATTGTTCCACGGAATCCAAGAATGAAAGTGTTATCTAGATTCAGGAGAAAGTGCAATGACTGACTGACTGACTAGCTGGATGGATGTTGTTCCACCGTGGAACACTGTGCATCAATGTGAATGAAAATTAGTTTTTGATGCACACTATAATATGCTTCTGTTGCCTTCGGACCGAAATTCATTTTGACGGAAGCCCCCGACCAACAAACCAACCAACCAGTCAACAAACAAACAAACAAACAAAACCTATAGTGAAATGATTAGAATGCGGCATCCAATGTGGTTATCATTGGAGATCCTTTGGAACAAGACAATGATGACCGATCCGAGAGAAAATAAGAACAAAATATAGAATCTCTTATTATTATTATTATTATTATTCTCTGTATGAACCAATGGTTGAGATAAAGAAGAATTTATCTTTATTATTAATACGAGGACTGTGTGTTAGTATGTGTATGTGTCCCATCTCATCCATAATGGTCTTTTCTTATTCTTAATCACTCATTCTTTGGAACAGTATTTTTCTTCTTCTTCTTAATGTGCACACATCCACATTCGGTTGGTCAGTTAGCGAGAGAGAGAGTTCCGAGTATATTTTGTCCATTCGAGATGACGATTTTTATTTTTCTGTCCCTCTGGTCTGGTCTGTTCTGGTGGTCTTCTGCACCAAGATAAAATCCAAGAAAGAACCAAGTTCGTGGAAAAATCGTCCAAATTGAATTAGTTTGTTCTTTTCCCATGTTTTTTCCCCGGAACCTAAATTGGCCACACCAGACTTGCTGCGGATGGAAAAAAAGCCCCCTCACTGCTCGTATGGTTACTAAACCATGCTACTAATCAACATCATGCATCAATGGTGCAAACTGTCATTGTGTGAGTGAGATCTAGGTAAAACCAAATCCATAGCCATGATTCTAGCTTAGAATAATTGACATCAGTCCATCAGACATGCATCAAGCCCAATCAGTGTGAGTATGTGTATGGTTGCGTCATTCGATCAAAGGATTAAAGAATGCATTGGCATGCTTCCCGATCATCAACCTTCTGCATTTTCCTGGGATTTGGCAAACAGCGCAAAGTTAATCATTAAAGTCAATAATTGAATCGTTAAATCCTCAAGATTAATCTGTTCTAGGCAGACAAAAAAAGTTACTTTCCGTTTTGCTGCCTATCTTTGGTCTCAATCTGATGCCAAAAACGCCATCAAACGAGAGGATGGTGTATGGTGCCAGAAAGGATTGAATCCAATCCTTTTTGTTGGCTGCTCCAAAATGAAATTCCCATTAATCATGGAACTTTTTTTTTTGCGCTATGGCCTTTGAGCCGATTGAAATCTGATGGCTTGGTCGTTTGCACAATCCACCCACGGCACCAGTTATCCTCTTGGCGGTATTTAAAAAATCCTCTTCACACAAATGTCATTGCTGTGTATGGATGTGCATGTGGGCGTGGGTGTTTGGACCCTTTAACCAACAATAATATACTATAGAAGAAAATTTTGGATCGATTTCAATTTTTTTTCGCTTCCTCTCTTTCTCTCTGTTCGGCCTTTGTTTGTTATTGTTGTTAAAGTCAATTTTGATATTTTTGTTTGCCCCAGAATCTTTTTGTTTGGAACACAACATCAACCGACAACCAACCAACAATAATAATGTGCGAGTACCATGCTATCAGATCAACAACAACAAAAATACAAACACACGCCAAAATATCCTTGGTTGGGAGCTTGCCAAACTCCAAAGAATTCACTCGTTTTACTTTTTTCCCATTCCACAATCTTGAAAAGCTGGTGCCCTGTCTCCGTGAATGCGTGTGTGTGTGGCGAACTTCTCCAATCATTAATTATCGTTCTTTTTTTTGCTTCGAAGAAAAAAGATTTTTTTTGGATCGATTTGATAGGAAAAAGATTTGCAGCCAATATGCTACATTGTCAGTCAGTTATAGTCAGTTATTCCTTTTGGAACACAACAGAATATAGACTCTTGGTCTCCATCTCTCCTTGAATGAGACTTCAATGATCATTTTTCAGAGACACGGGAATTGGGTGGTTGTTAACCGATTCCAGAAGCAATATAAGTTATAGCATTATAACTTCTATCGATAATTGATTGATTTAAGTTGAAATCCAAAATGACACTAGAGATAGAGAAAAAAACGAAAGAACGTCAACCTTTTCTGGGCGCCACCAGATTTTCGGGATCCAAGATCTGGTAGATAGTTGAAAAGAGAGTAGAGAGCCCTGAGATTTTTAATTAATCTGTTCCAGAGTTTATTTTCTGGATCGAAGTCACCGCCACCAAGTCATCATCTAAGTTGACTTCTAATGGATTTACAGGCAGCAATGAAGATTCTGGGAGCCCAAGTAACCAGAGTAATTTTCACTTATCTCCGAGCAAACAACCAAACAAGGCGCAAGCAAGCCAAGCTTTTTCAAAATTAATCAAGTGAAAGAATCTTTTTCTTGCTTTGCTTTGCAGCAAATCAAAGATCACTCAAACGCTTATAACATTATTATTATTTTTTATAACTAACTAAATTCTAACACTATCGCCCTACTTCACACAGAAATGGCGACAAAAAAAGAGTAAGATGCTATTGCAAAGAGAGAATGATATGGCGCCCGAATTCCCACTATCTTTCACATAGTCGTATACATACTCTGGTTTCCTCATTTGACACTTCCAGACAGGCCATTCAATGAGCCATCGGGTGTAAATGTGTTTGATGTGACATAATCGTTATTTTTTTCCTCTACTTTTTCTTCCTCTCATTTCATTTTCACAACAAACAAGGCGCCATCGACCAGAAAATAGAAGCGAAGACAAAAAATAAAGATAAAACCAGAAAAAGAAAGCGAAAAAAAAGTAAGGAACTGTGGATGTCAAACAAACACGGACTCTGGGCTTTTTTTTGTTCTGGACATTTCTGCTTTTGCTTCATCTTGCCCATTGAAGCTCCGACTGTCACCATCGGGCACATCCAAAAATGACTTGGCCATGGTAGATTACTTGGAGATTCTCGGTGAACAATCCGGCGATCTTTCCATTGTTCCAAACCTTCTGATGATGATGTTTGGGAGTAATAGCACGAAAAATCATCAGGATTATGGTTTATGGTTTTTATTCATTTTTTTTACAATCCTTTGGTTGGCTCGGGTTTGGCGTAAAGAAAATATATAAATTTAAAATATAATATAATCATGGTTTGTTATATATAACACAAGACAATATTAACAAAATACAACGGTATCTTCTGGTCGGAACATCCGGGTGTGAAAGAGCAACAGCAGCAGCAGCTGATTGGCATCCGGTTACAGGCTGGATATCTTGGATGTTTCCCTAAGACAATGAAAGTATATTCTTTTGAACCAGTGTAGAGTTCCAAAGTGATAGTGTTTGCCGATAAGATTCGTCAATCCATGTGTTGCATCGTGGATCGTATCTCTATTGTAGACGGTGAACGAGAACAATGGGAAAGCGAAAGACAAGGAAAAAAATATCAGTTTGCTTGGTTCTCAAGATATCGGAATATAAAAAAAAAGAATAGTGTGTGTCAAATTTATCCAAAGCATATCGAGTTGAGCCCTTGGATTTTCTATCTTTTCTCGTTCTGCTACTCACACGGAAGCGGTAAAGTGGAAACATCTCCGAGAAATCAAATGCCAAAGCAAATGCAAACAAACAAACAAACAAACAGGCAAACATTGGATAAGGTTCGAAAAAATCATTTTGGTCTCGGATCCTAATGGATCCAAAGTGATACCAAGTTCTCCATCGTGCATATTCAAATATACATTTTTTACCCAGAGGCCAGACAGAAAGATAAGACTAAGACAACGAGGATAACAAAGAAACTTGTTTCGATGTTCTCCTAGCTTCCGGAAGACAACGCTGAGAATTTCATCGGCCACCAGGAATTATCAGAGCCGATGGAAAAAGATGGGAAAAACATTAGCATGAACGTTAGAGCCTCCGGTATGGAGAAGATTTGGAGCACTTTTGGAAGAAATAAGTGGATAACTTTAGATAGCAGCCGTTCAAACGATTCTCTATAGATTATCCATTGGGGAAAACTAACCGTACCATTATGGAAAAACAATATATTCATCAAATTTTGTTTTGGTGATGAATGTAGCGAATGAAAAAAAAATGTTGCAAAACAATTCGTTTCGTTTCATTTCATCGTGATCGTTTTTCGGCCACGTCTCACAAACAAATGGATTCAAATTTGCTCAACAAATTCAAACGGGATCATCATCATCATCGAGGCTCATCCACTTCCACTGGCCAAATTATAATAACTAGATTGGAACCATCAGGATCATAGCTGGGGCGATCAAGATCGGTGTGTGCAGAATAATGAGAAAGAAGCTGAATATTTTAAAGGCAGACGAATAATCTTGGAACAATTTGTTCAAAAAGGCATTAATAATGATAATAACATTCAAATAGAGAGAGAGCGAGAGCGAGAGAGGAAGCCACAAGAACAAGGAGAGAGGGCGACAGAGTTTGCGGAACGCCAACTTTTCAAGTGGTATCTATAATATTCTTTTTACAGAATATGATTTTTCAAGACGACTTTTCTCTTTCCCCGGGAATAGAGTTTGTTTCTTTTTTTTGTTCGGAAGCAATTTCCTTGAAAACGATTGGTGTTGTTGGTGTTCGATTTGGAACGCCAGGATCCAAAAGAATGCCTCTTCCGTTCGCATGCGAGAATTTGTGTGTGTTGCCTTCCTTTTTTTTTATTTTTCTATTATTATCATTATTATCATCTACTATTGTTGTTGTAGTAAAACATGATTTTTTTTCTGGCCAGGATATTCATTCTGAAAACCAATCATTGTTTGGCGGTGGCGGTTGATAGAGAAACTACACGACCATCATCATCATCATTCTTTTCCGTGGTGTTTTCAGTTTTTATAAGTTTTTTTTTCTTCTTTTCTTTTTTAATTTCCTCCATTATTATGATTATTATTATTATTATATAACGGGAATAACACCACCACCACCATCAGCACCACCCACCGATTCATTCATTCAGTCACTCACTCACTCACTCACACACTCCTCCCCCTTATAGTCAGCCATCCCATCCCATTCGCTGCAGCCTATCAATGATTGATTTACATATTTTTTTTTTTTGGTTGTTGTTGGCTCCCTCCTTCTCCTATGGATTTTCTCTTGCAGAGCTGGTACTTGCATAGTATTGAATTATGCTCGGTTTAGAGAGTGAAGGAAGCAGCCAGTACAAAAATATCCATCTCAACCGTCTACCAGGCTAACAACAACAGTGGTGCATGCATGGTTTTTTTCTGGGTTTCGCAACGGAAAAATAGGGCCTATCTATCTATCTTTCATATCTCACAACTCATTGCATTCTTGCGTGTGTGTGTGGGTTCCAGGATGGTTGACAGCCGAGCGTCTATGTGTGTGTGCGTTCGGGTTTAGGGCCTTTGATGGGTTATAATAATATCAAATAATCCAGAGCGCCAAAACCAGAATCCAAGACAGACAGACAGATAGATAGGCAGCGAGACAGACGAAGAATCTCAATGGTATTATTGTTGTTGTTGTTCTTCTTCTCATTTCATAAATTGTCTTTCGATTCTTTTGTTTTGGCACGCGCTCTGAATATCGAGCCCGGAACCAATCTCTAATGAAATGAATATAGCGTTATAATTTAACGTAACGGAAAATGGTTCCAAAATCTTTGTTCTTTCTTGACCACAAATTAAATTTATTTACAGAAGAGATTCCATCTAGCTTTCTCGCTCTCGCGCTCTCTCTCTCTCTCTCTTTCTCCTCTACACTTCCTTTATCGAATAAGCTCGATGGGATTCTCGTTGCACAAAAGTAAAACCAAAATCACACAGAATCCTGGAAAAAAAGAATTCAATTTACTAAATGGAATATGTGTTCTCGATGATCTGACCGAATGGAATATACAAGGAACGCGAGCACAGGAAAAAAATGTAAAGATTTTGGCTTCCAAATGTGGATGGAATCGCGAACATACCTTATTGAATTCTCTGAATAGCTCGATTTCGTGATGAAACCATTCCGATCCTAAATATTGGAATGCGTCGGACGATGATGATGATGATGATGTTGATGAATCCACACCAGCTTCGTTGAGGCCGATTATTGATGATCGTTGGTCACCATGGTCGCCATATTCAATGGGCTGTAGGCTTTCATATTTGAAACGACCTGTCAAATGTGATTTAAAACAGAAAAAAATGTGCATGTTCCGTTATAATTGCTGGACATTCTTTTCAGCTTGAATCCAAAAATGGCCAACACTTACTGTTCAATTCGATGCTACTTTTGCTGACCAAACTGGTGATCAACATTTCTGCGTTGCTTTTGATATCAAAGTTGATTTTTAATTGATGTTTAGCGTGCATGGAATTTGGTTGGGATTGATGTACGGTAATATTTCCTCTGGTAACACCATCATCATCATCATTATGATGATGATTATTATTGATTTTAGGAATCATTTTCAATGAAATCAATAGATTCACTTGTACCAACAGCGAATAATCATAATGCAAATATCTTTTGGACCAGACAATTATTTCTGGAATGTTTATTTTAACTTGAGCCATTTCTCCGGTATTCGTTCCATTTGTTCTCTGGTCGATTCCAACCAATTCTTGAACATTAAGACTGGCCACAGTGATTGTTTGACCACGATAAGAATCCAATTCAATATGCAAACGTCTTGGATTCTCATCATCATCACCACCGCCGCCGCCGTTTTGGATCACATTCAAATGACCCAAAGTCAATCGATTCTTCAATAAATTCAAATCAATCGAATATTTTGTGTAGGAAGCAGAAGAAGAAGAAAAGCGATTGCCTCTGGCCTGGTCGCCAGTCGTATTGTTGATGGTGGAAGGATGGACCGGTCGACCGGCATTATTCGCAAATTTGCTGGTCGATATGGACTTCCGGATGGACAAACTGACCATATCAGTACCAACTTTTTGTACATAATCACATTTAACTTGTTTAGATTCATTTATACAAAAATCAAAACTAGATGAATCATAATTCTGTTGATTCTCATAATCTCGGATATAGTTTTTGGATTTGTAATTGATTTTACGTTTAAAATATTCAATTATCAAATGATGTACACAATTGTTGCTGGAATTTCTACACATCGAAGCGTGTCAGAAGGGTCGAAAAGGATTAATCGTCAAACAACTTACCTTAAATTTTGAGCTAAAATTCCATCCAACCAATTGAAACCATATTTTGGCCAACGTTTATCTTGTGATTGTTCCAAAAATATCATATCAACATTATCAATCAATAATTGGACAATTTCTTGTTTGATTTGGCAAGTGCTGTTTGATTGTTGAAACAATTCTCCAAGGTAATTCTGCACCTGAGACCTGTTGATTGAACGCCTATACGCATGTATGGTGGCGATGGTCAAAAATGTGGATTCCATCAAACGTGATGATGGCGACGACGAAGACAACGACGAGAATGATGATGATGATGCGGAAAAAGAGGAGGATAGCAACCTCCTGTGGACAGATTCGATGGCAGTATAATTATCCAGATTGGCCAACATTTTGATTAGATCAACCAATAGAAGCTCGTTAATGGAATTCGATTTGGCCTGGCCATTATCCTGATCGATTTTGGCTATGATCTCGCCAATCCGTTTAACAATATGTACGCTAAGCATTTCCCTTAATTTCAAAAGTTGTTCATTTTGTGTTAACAATGTTAACGCTTGTAGTAATAATGTTTCAAATTGTCTATCCTGACTGGTCTGCCGGAATGTTTCGTGCAGTAAATTCTCGATAAACCAACGTGTTGGCTTGTTGGTGTGGCTAATCAAGCGACCAACCAACGAACCAATGGTCAGTTTATGGTTTTCCTCCATTCTCGATTGATTATTGTTACTGTTGTAAGCATTCTGCAACGCGTACAATAAATCTCTTTGGGCAGTTTTAGAACTACTCTTCAACAATAGCAACACGAATGCATAGCACTTTTCATTTTGAACAATTTGTACCATGTTAACACCGCAAACAAGTTGTATGTTGTGGGCAGTGCCAATCCTGCGTATATCACCAATTATGGAATTGTGGGCATGTACGGTATGATTCAATTGCTGTTCTAATGTTATTAGTTCTAATAGAGCGTCGTGTTCTACAAGCGAGAAGGATGAAACATAGACACATGAACATGAAACACACACAACATAAATAATAGTATCTCGATCACTTGAACTAAAACAAACACTATGATACCGCCCATACCTTGGCTGTTCAATCTACTAGTGGCTGACTCGTACAACGTCGTATAGTAACGATACTCGTTTCTGCCCAGTTTGCTTCTCATCCAATCCAATAGTTTTGTGTATTTATCAAACAGTATTGTCTCGCCTATTTAAAAAAAAAATAACATTGACAATGCAACCAACAACAGCCAATGCAATGCAATTGGGCGGGCGCATATTGAACTTACGCTTGTTCATTTGGGCAACAAGTGTTTCTTTACTATTTTCAATGAAACGTTCACTCAACAGCTTCATTGTATCTTCGTGTTTGGCAAATTTGGGGAACATCTAACGCACAACACAACACATTGATTGGTTAGAACATTTTGAAATGGGCAGAGCAAAGAGCGGAGACAACTCACCTTCAGGTCGAAATGGCAAGTTCCTTCCAAATAGGCAACCATTTCATTTTGGTAATCAAATTTAATGGAAGCGTTACCAGCTAAAATTGAATTGAATTGAATTGAACATTTGATCAAATCAATCAAGAATGCTAAGCATACATTCTAGGGAAAACAAACTCACCTGAATCCAAAATGGTTGATTGAATCTTGTCGAAAGTGAATGTTTGATTTAATTCGATCATTGTGGATGGTCGGATGTCTCCTCCTTCTTCTTCATAGTTTACCCTTTCAGAATTAAGCTCATGGTGATTTTCTGTTTGAAAATTATCTTCATTTGGTTCAAAATTAAGTTCTTGATCAAACTGGATATGTTTGCTGATTTGTATTGTGGTCGGATAGTTGTTGTTTTGCATTGCTGATATGTTGTTTCCAATGATCTGATACCAAGCCGGATGTGTTCCCATCCAACTCTTCTCGATCGTCGGACTATCGGTGGTGTTCAAACGCCAAACAAACAAACTAATGATATACTTTTTCCAATTTTTAATGTCCACATTGGTTTCTTGTTTGCAAAAACGTATCTGCGGTATTGAACCATCGTCCAATTGTATGAACCAGAATGGCAGTGACATTTTGGCGAATGGATTAGCCACCACTCCTGGATCACCACCGGGAACATTGCTGCTCGGACCACCAACTGCCCCGGCACCACCATTACTACCGTAAAGATAGAATTTTTTCGATGTTGGTCCCAGATCCCAATATTTGTTGGGTATATCATAATGGCACTTGCGATTGTTTTCAATTTCATTCTCCATCGATTCGATCATGTCCACATCGAACGAATCACGTGGTAATGATGTTTGATCTTGATCTTTGGACACCAAAAGATATTTAAAATCTTTCCACAAATGTTCTATATAACGATATATGCCACGTTTTGAACGTTTGATCATTTTAGGCGCATCAACCATATCCTCTCCATCGTCCATCATATTGGTGTTGCTGTTGTCGTTGATGATCGAATCGAAAGTCGTTCCAAGATCATTTTGTACCATGCTTGGACCGATACGAAAATCGCCAATAAGCGCCAGATATTTTTGGCCATTAAGTTGATCATCACGTGAAGCTTCATTAAACGAATCGCCCCAGGTTAATTGATTCAAACATTTCAGAACGATGGTGGCTTTTATCGATATCGGACTGGACAAACGCCAATGGACAACTGTATTGACCACATACTTGCGAATGGTTCCATACTATTTATCGAATAAAAAGATTATGATACCAGAATATTGTTTTTAATTTCATTAGCAGAGAAAATCTTTGTCATTTTGTGTAAACTAATTATAAATCTAATTATAAATTTTCACTACCATCATCATCATCATCAACGAATACATTCAAGAATCGTGCCGAGAATCCAGAATAAAATGATGATGCTGCCTGAGATGTACACTATAACATCATAATTCATTAAATTTCTCCAACTTTTTTTTCATTTTGAATTTTCTTTTTGAAAGAAACTTTAGCTTCTTCTTCTTTTTCTTCTATCTCCGGAAAACCGGAAAAGGATATAACGACACACGACCAACAGCAGAGAATTAACAGGCAAGTAATTGGTATAATAAAAAGTTATAAGCAACACACACGCAGACACACACGTTGGTTGTTCCTTCATTTCCTCTCTCCGGACCATCATAAAATACATGGATTCCGAAACTAAATTCTATATTTTTGAGCCCTAGAAAATGAAACCAACGCAAGTTTCGTACAGGAGCGGATTCTATCGTTATCTCTGTTCCAGGAACACGATCCACTATTGGAGACAAGCAAGAAGAATATCAAAAAAAATGTACGATCGTGACAATAATTTTCATGAATTGACCAAACAACAACGACTACGGCGGCGACAACAATAATATCACTCGGCCAGGCACCATGACCGGGCGCCGGAGAAGTAGTGCACAGAAGTTTGTCTAGTTTTTTTCCCGGGTTTTATCTCCTACTAAAACTTGTGTGTCCCTGTCCATGTTTTTTCGTTTTAGTTTTGTTGTTTTGTTTTGTCTCCTCTCAGTTTGTTTGTCGGGTCCCTATTGTTGTTAATGTTGTTGTTGTTGTTGTTTCTGGTCACCCGTACCATGGCCATAGTGGATAAAGATGATAATGGCCTGTGTAAATTGTGTAAAGTGTCAATAGGATATCACTGGGAGAATAGTTATGGGCCCAGCAACCCGAACATACAACCAAGAGAAAAAAAAGAGAAGGCAATATATTGATTTATTAGCCCTAGCGATATTGGTTATTGGGGCTGATGGACACTTGAATGAAGGAACATATACACACACCCACACACACACAATGGATTTGTGTAGCTTTGTGTATTACATTACTATGCAAATAATGTTGAGAGGAACCGAAGAAAAAAAAGAATCCGACGATGATCGATTCCAACACCAACGGTGGAATCAGCATCATCATCAACAACAACTACAACATAATAATGGTTCTCCGGCCTCAAAGTTTGCGATCAATTTCTGATTATTAGCGGATTACAGTCTTGTTTTATTTGGCCATTTTTGGAAGCTTTCTCTCTCTTTTCTTTTTCCAGTATGTGTTTGTCGCAGAATAATGATGATCGGGAAGCGAAGAAGAAAAAATTTCAGCCAAATCAACACAATACCATAGTTTAGCTGAGAGAATGGTATGTGTCCACCACAACATTGGACTGGACACTGGTGGAAAAATGTGAAAGCTCGGTAAAATGATAGATTGTGTGCGGATCTTAGAGATGAGTGATGCATTCTGGTCATCATCATCATCATTGTCTTTTTTTGTTTTTGCTCTGCTCTCCTTCAATTCATTATGATTTAGGTATTGAACGTTTTTGTACAAACATTGGTCCCAAATACTGTCCACATTTAATCTATTCGTTAACATGCACACAAGCTGAATTGGTCAACACCAAATAACCAGGAACAATGAGCATCATTTCCTATTCTCCGTCCTAGCTCAGTCCCATTTATGACCAGAGAAATCGAGAAGATTTAAGAGAAGAAAAAAAAAGAATAAGAGAATTATATAAGTGCAAAAGAGGCAATAAGAGGCGCCTGGAACAACAGGATAGCAATGATGACAGAGAAAAACAGAATGCACATCTTCTGGTTGAGAAGAGAAGAATCCAAACACACACAAAAAAAGGAAAGAGGAAATAATACTAAAACCCACACTCACAAGCTTAGAGCATGGTACTCATATCTGTTTGCACACTTATATTCGCACACACACGCACACATTTGAAAACAATTTGGGTCATTGTGAGAGAATCCACCAGAATAGATGAGGCCGGACACAATTAAATACATTGGTCATTGACCATCACAGCCACCATCATCATCATAATCATTATTAAACAGCTTACTGGAATAGTTTGTGAAATAGTAAAAGTATTTCCAGAATCCTGTGGATCCTCCACACCACCAGGTGAGCTAAAACTATTTAATGAGACACCTATATGAAGTGAACAGTTTTAGTTATGTGGCAGAAAATCATTATTTTTAATGTTGATAAATTGTAATCATTTCGGTTGGGTTATATATCTGCTACGGTTTTGGATCTAGGGAAAAAAGTTGCAGGAAGTCGCCAGGAATTCGAAATTTGGCGCCTTTCCAATGATTGCCTATTTACCTCACCATTATCTCATCACTACATTTGTTTTTGCCAACAATATAGAATAGAACTTTGCAATAGAATTGGCGCCCAAGCCATTAGTTATCAGCAGTATCACATTCTCCGAATAAATGAGCGTGAAGAAAAAAGTCAAAAAAAAGCAATGAAAATAGAATCACTCTAATTATTCTCCCTCTCTTTCTGTTTGGGGCTAGCTCCTGGTTCACCTGGGTATTTCCACATCCATTTTGGCTCCTCATGATCCTGCAACGGTAGGTGTGAAGCAATTGATTTGGTCTTTGTTCTGGACAATCACACAAAACATGATGATAATAATTATATGTGTGGGTGTATTAAAATCGTAACAAAGCCAGACATTGGTCCCAATACTCTCTTTTGTCAACCGAGGCTAGGGCCCAAAGACAAATAATTATTACATAATTATTATAATCATGTTATATAACATGATACAAATTCAAAAATCAGCCTCTTGGGATGGTGTTGTAGTTCAGGGGCAAGCAACCCGCGGTCCGCGTGCGCATCAAACATTTTTGTTCGGCCCACCAAGTATTTCTAAACAGTGAACGAAGCTACATTTCTCTCTCTGATTGGTCCAATGTGATGATTTGACCTGATGACAAGACACACTATAACACTATGAAAAGCGATCAGCTTTAGGCAGTGCTTGTCTGTGCATGTTTTAAGCCTATAACAACCGTTATCCTCTCTGATTGGTTCATTGTGATGATTTGAACTGATGACGAGACACAAGTCTGGGTATGTTTGAAGCCTATAAGAGCCGTTCTCCCCTCTGATTGGTCCAATGCGATCAGAAACACACTACAAACAAGAGAAGAAGAGGGTGTATTTCTGCTCTCCTGTTCAGAGATGTCCTTGTAGGTTTACACTACTTTAAGTGCGGCCCTTTGATTTAAAAAGGGTTGCTCAACCCTGATGTAGATGACAATGAGAGAATGTTCATGTAATATTCGTCAAACACTGATTCTAGTATCCTTTCTTGGATACCATGATTCTGTTTGACTGGTAAACTTTCTCGGTCCTCGTTGTTGTTGTTTTTGTCGTTGCTGCCATTGTCTTTGGCCATTCTAGAACAATAGAACCGTACGGTTCTTCTTTGTTCGTGTGTGTGTGTGTATGTTTCTGCCATGATGCATTTAATTATGGCAATGGTTGCATCATTCTCTCATGGTGCTCAGCCATGAGGATAATGATGGGCGTCCGACGCCCGAGAAATATAGTGATTTACGAATGATTGTCTGTTTGTCTGTCTGTGTGTGTGTATCTGTTTGATTGTATCCCTAGCTCTAATTAAATCCCGATTCGGTCGTTTGGTCGGCCATCATCATCATCATCGTCGTCGTCGTCGTCGTGTTTCAGCTATATTCAAATTCCAATTCACTAACGGTTGCCTAATTCCATTATACCAATATACCAGTGGATAGGATTGAAGAATGCAGAAACACATGTGTGAATTGAAACACACTATATTATTATATCTCTGCTTCTGCTGCTGCTGCTGATGATGATGATGATGATGATTCTGGGTATTCCATGTGTTAATGGGAAAAGCACTGCTTCCCCATTATTATCATTATTATTACATAATCGCTTCCATACAATAATAATCATAATAATCATGGTAATCATAATGACAGTAATGATAATACAAATACATATTTATCGAATTTGTTGGTCTGTGTCGGGCGCAGTGTGTGTGTGTGTGTATAAATATTAATCAAAGTTCTGGATTCTAGAATCAAGAAGTGAGCCAAAAAAAGAACAAGAACAAAACTCAGAACAATAAAGGACTAAGACTTAATCAAATTGGATCAGAAATCTGATAGGATGGCTCCGGGAATCAGTTGTTTGAGCTTCCAATTCCAATTGTTCCTGGGTGATTCCTTTTGTTTTTCTTTGTCGGATCATGATGGCGCTGATGCTGTTATTTCCCAAACTTCTAATTTAATCTTTATCTCTGAAACCCTGGATAATTTGTTTTTGATTAAAGATTCCTATCAGAATTTGATCTATTGCCTAACCGTTTGCGGATACGTGTGTGTGTGTGTGTCTCTGTGCATCTGTTACATAATCTCTTGGCTCCATCATCATTATCCATCTAATTTATATTGGATGAAACTCGATTATCGAAGAGAAGTAAAGAAAAAAAAATAACCACATCGTTCGGGAACGTTCGTTCGTTTGGGTCGGTCAGCCTGATTCCGAACCCAAAACGATCCAGTGTATTAACCCAAAGTATTGAGTGTTCAGACTGTTTCCGACTGTTTAGAAAAACTATTATCTTCGGAACAACAACAACAAACAACAGCGATATAGATCCCGACCGAAGAAAATAATCGATATTTTCTCAGTTATTGTAGCTGTTGTTGTCAATGGTTAATTATGTTCCAAAAGCATAGGAGCTAGATGGAAAAAAATGGATCTGCTTCCATAGTCTCTTAAATAAGTTTTCGTTATATAACCGAGGTTCCCGACATCGAATATCATCTGATATTGAGGCTAAAACATAACCGTTTTCCTATGTTATTATTATTATTATTATTATATTTGACCGGATTTTTTTTCTCCGGGAAGCTCATAACACCCTAGCAACAAGAACAAATATCTGTTTTGATAAAAGGAAGAAACAAACATCGGGAAACAACGATTAGGAAAGTTTGTCTAAAGTTCCCGAGCCGAAAAAAAATACAGATCATAAGTGAATCAGATAGACAGATAGATTGAGAAAGGGGAGCCAATAAGAGAAGGAAGCAAGGAATAGAGATGGATTTTCAGTATATCCCGAGTTTCATGTTCTTGTACAGACAAACACACACAAGCTGTGTCTAATGGTCCATATCGTCAATACCGGAACTCTTCCGCCCGCCTCCTAACTGTAAGGGCGCATCACCAACAACGTTTCTCAAGCTAAATGAATAAAGAAAATGATATAAGATGATATAAAATGGGCTAAAAAAGGAAACTGAATTCTGTGTATGCCACATTGAATAATAATAACAATAATAATCATCATCATTGAAATTTTGTTGTTGTTTGGAGGGCGATCATTGTTCACATGATGTTGGAAAACCATTCGAAAAACCGAGAATCCAACCAACCAGGCTATCTATGATCTTGCGTGTGGTGGTGGTGGTGGTGGCAAATTTCACACTACATGTCAGAAAGATAACCGACAAAACTGAAATGTGCTGATCAACCTTACTACCGGTCTGTTGTTTGTGGGGCCTAGTTTCCTTTCAAAAATATAAAAATCTTATTCTGCGAATCCCATACATCTTGCATTTCCGTTATTCTAATGTGTATGTGTTTGTGTGTGTTCCAAATGTTGTTGTTGTTGTTGTTATTGTTCGTTTTGCAGGGTATACAACCTTTGTCGAAGCCAAGGATAAAACCTAGATGACATTATTCTTTCGTTTCTATTTCGTTTCGTTTCGTTTCTTTAGCCATTTCATCCCCATTACTACTACTGTGTATGTGTGTGGCTACATTTTCGGCATGCGGCTATGCGTGGATACACTAGCACTTCTTTAGAAACTATTAATAATGTATCAATGGACCATTTTCACCGACACTGCCAACAATAATGATAATAAAAGACCAAGCAGAGAATACATAATATAAGACACACGGAGAGAAACCAAAAATAAGAAGAAGAAGAAGAAGAAAAAGAAAAAGAGGAAAAGGAAAAAAAGAAGATTATTTTCCTTTTTCTTTTTCCGTTGGTTTGTAAGGCGGCGTTTAGCAAGGGGAATGATTCTCACGGGGAGGGGCCAGAAAAGCGATAGAGAGAGAGAGAGACTGAATCCCACTTTTTGGGCACCTCCCCCCTGCACCCGGAATACGGTGACTGTGTGTGTGGGTCCCGGTTATGGGTGTTACCCGAACCGATCCAAAATAATGATATTCTCCTACCTCACAAACGTTTCGACCAATAAGGTTGACAGATTTGTTGTTGTTGTTGTTGTTGTAATCATCCGAATGTTGTGGCTGAAAACGGTGGCTGTGGTGATTGGAGCTGGATGGTGGAATGCCAGATAAAACTGGATCAATTGATTTGGTAATCGTTGCAGCGGTTGTTGTTGTTGTTGTTGTTGCCGATTGAATGGCGTTGGTTGAATTTAATTCTTGTTTTTGATCGAAAATTGAATGGATCTTTGTTGCCGTTTTCATTGAGCCATTATTATAAATCGATTCAATATTCTTGCTGCTTTCATTATTATTAGTATTATTATTATCGACGGTAGAGATATTTGCTCTTCTAGCTAATGTTGGTGGTGGTGGTGTTTGTCGGAACACAGATGTTGGCATTGGCTTTGGGATTCTTGTGCTAAATACTTTTGCTGTTGTTGTTGTTGTTGTGCTTGTTGTTTGATCCATGTTTTTTGGAACAAAATACATTGAATCAAGTGTTGTTGTTGTTATTGTTGGTGATGGTGGTAGCAGGGTTGGCGGTGTCAATGTTGGTGGTGTTTTGGAATAATTAAAATTATGAACATCGATCGTGTTGGCGGTGGTCTTGATCGTTGTTGTACTGACGCTGGTGGCATTATTCTTTTGTGTTTGTTGTAGGTTATCTATTCTTGTCGTTGTTGTTGTTGTTTTTTCTTTTGGTTGATGATCGTTCGGATCTTGGGCCGGGTTCGTTTTCGTTTTAAATTTGTTCGAGGCTTGTAAATCATTTGTTGTTTGTAAATTATGATGCTGATGAAATTGTTTTTGTTGTTGTTGTTGTTGTTGTTGTTTTTCCGGGTTGATGATAGATCCGGACATGGTCGTTGATGATGGTGATGGTGTTGCGGATGAAACAAATGGACAAACATTGCTTATGGTAGAAACAATAACAGTAACAAAAAGGATGATAAGCCATTGTTTATAAGTGATGAACGTTTTTGACCGAAATTTGTATGGTACCGAATCGGTCCACCCCCCTACCAAATCATTCATCTTGTTACACTTCTTTTCATCATCAACATTCTGCGGTCCACCATTAGTGTTTGCAAACATTTGGCTTGTTTCCATATTTTCTCTGGTTTGTTCATTCCATTTACGGAATCTGGCTTTACTGGTTAGACAAAGTTTTCGATCCTGGTACGAACAAGTGCCGGAACAAAGTTTCGGATCATAGGATACCCAGTGTTTTGATAATCAACTTGATTAAAAACCAAAAATACAAGCTCTCAATGATTTTAATTTGGGCCGCGATTCTGTTTCGGGCACGATTCTGTTTCCAAATGTTAATTTAGCCCAAATGACAACACCATTGTTGATGACAATTAGTTTGAAAGCAAAACAAAACCAAACAAAAACTCTACAACAAATATCAATGTCCTGGAATGGACATTTCATTAATTTTCACCAAACAAAATGAGGAGTAACCGAAAACAAAACCCAAAACCAATCAAACACTGTTGTTGTTGCTGCTGCTGCGGTTGCTGTCGATGTTACCACTGAAATGATCATCGAAGCTCATAATTAGATTCAGAACGGAGAGCACAGATTTTACAAAATCAATGTTGTTCTGGTTGTTTCAGGGATCCTGAATAACACGATTGTTGTTTGTAAGTACAACAGGGGCGAAAACAGAATGATTCCGATAAATGCACACACATTATATCCGGTTAGCATACTGGTCGTTGGCGATGTTCCAAAACATTATAATTGAATCAAGTTTGAAGATCCGAATTTGTTTGGATTTGCTCTTCACATCTTCCTCAAACATTGTTGACAATCAAAACACGGCAACACGAATGCAGAAAAACAATGGATACAAAAACAACACGCAACATATTGTTTGTTTTACGTGTGTTCCTGGATCCGAATAACTATGAAATCGGTTTTCATTGTGTAGTGTCGATGTTTGTTTATTGGTCGTCGTTGCTGCACCAAACAAAATGTGCGATAAGTACGAAAAACAAAGTGGATAGAGCTTAACGTTCCAAATATAAATGTTTGAAATCGTTCGGGTAAGTTTGGCTGTGTGTGTGCGTTAGGTTGTGCGTGTATGTGTTCCACACCAACGACAAACGTCGAATGCCAACGCTTCGGAAAAGATGGATCCGTTTTTATGCACTGACGGGATTCTTCTCTCCCTCCGTCTTTCTATGCTTTCCATAGTTCCGCGACGGATTCGAATCTGTGCGGCGAACCGTTTGGGCTGTTGTCGTCGGGGTTCTATCAGAAACTGCGCCCGCGTTTGTTGAATATTGAGGTTGTCCAATGTGGTCAAATTCATGTGGTGTGTCATGATTGGTGATGATGGCGGATGGTTCCGCATACATTTCGCACAGTCATCGAAACTCTATGTACACACATTGTCCAGAATCCGGACAGAGAAAGATCTTAATTCAAATCTAACTGCATCCGAATAATTTTTTGTTGTGGATCAAATGAAACATAACAAACAAAAACATAGTAAATCCTTTTTGTGTTGATATTTTTCTCCAATCATGGGATCCGAGGATTTTCAAACGTCCAAAACAGGCTAGTTTCGAGTATTTTTTTTGGACAGATAAGCAATCTGAATAAGCGAAGAAAAAAAGAAAAAAAGAACAGCAGTCAAACCATTCGGATGGATTTCCGAATTCAAGTGAAAGAAAAGCAAAATCCTCATTGGTTCCAGAATAGTTGGAAGCAGTTTGCAAGCAGTTTTTTTCTCTTTTTTTTTGTTACTTTCTGACTTTTGAAATTTAATCGGATTTCCGGGTCGTCATCATCATCGTTGCCATCATCGCAACCCGATTCTTCAATCATTTTATTCACACACACACACATACAAAGAGAGAGAGAGAAAAAAAACTTTTTTTCCTGGAACGCCGCCACCCACCATCATTTGCTTGTCTGGCACAATTCTATCGTTCATTTTGGATTAAATTCTGGTTACAAGTTTTATTTTTGCGTTCTGCTTAACAGACTGAAACCATTGCACCATAGGATTCGCGTCGATATAATTGAGAATTTTCATTTTATTTTATTTTAGCCTCTAAAACTGCATGGCTAATGGTCCAAATAATTAAAAGAGATGGAAAAATTGGCGCAATTTTAACCCGAGAAACAAAACTGCGCTCGATTTAGTAGCCAGTTATTGTATGGATCTGGACAGTGAAAAACCTGTTAGATGGCTTTGCGCCTCCTTCAAAGTTTGCTTCACTGCCATGCATTTTTATTTTGGTAACTCCTACAATGCACTGTCAATGGTACAACTCCTTCAAGGTTTGCTTCACTGCCATGCATTTTTATTTTAGTAACTCCTACAATGCACCGCCAATGGTACAACTCCTTCAAGGTTTGCTTCACTGCAATGCATTTTTATTTTAGTAACTCCTACAATGCACTGCCAAAGGTACTGTTAGCCCCACATTTGACACTCGCCTTTCGCTGTAAGAAGGATGAGTTTGCCGCCAAGTTTTGCACTATCAACGTTAACTTCGATAGTATACTTCGCCAGCGTAGAACGGGGATGTAAGATTGTTGTTGGTGTTGTGCCTCCCATGTAAATCAACCTTGACAATCCCTATTTTTCTTGGTTTCTACAATGAAAGTGGTTTTTTAGCGTCGTAAGTTAGGTGATTCGTGTTTGGAAATGGTTTGTTTGCTCCAAAAATCGTGCGCGGAAATAATTTGCTAAACTAGAATGATACTGAACCAAACAAATACATGAACTATCCAGACCGATCCAGTAACAGTGGTCCAAAAACAATAGGTGTTGTTTATGGTCTAGCATCATCTTCTTAATTAGCAAAAAGAATGCATGCACACACTATTCTGGTGTGTGTGGGTGCAATACTTGGATGTAATTTGTTTAATTACCCAAATTTCAAATTCTAGTTTCTCCATTGTCTTCTTCGGTTCGCATTTCTTTTTTTTCCGAGCGCTTTCTTTGCTCCTCCACTTTGTTTGCCAGTGTGTGTTTGCATACCATTCATTATTGTTTATCATAATTCTCTAAATGATTCTGGAGCTAATGTCAAAGTCACTGTGGACTTGGAGGACAAAACGGAAAGAGAGAGAGAGAGAATCTAATATTCTCACTGATGAATATTTCAGCACTAGGAGTTTATGATATTTTTCTTTCATAATTAGTTCTGGAATTTTTTGCCAGCTTCTTCTTCCTGGCCCGTACACGCCAACATTTCATTAAGACCATTTTGTTTGACAATACATTTGCACAAACAACGAGGAGCAAAAATGAAATTCATAATCCATTGTTCCATCGGTTTCGGGAACTCTTTTTTGCTTCGCTTTTGTTTGTCTTATGAATTTGTCGCGGTGCCCACTGAATCCAGGCGAGCAAGGATTTCCTGGATTCACTTTTTGCTCACTCCTTGAGTGATGTATGAATGGTGTTTGTTTTTCTGGTTCATCAAAATTGGAATCTTTCTTTGCGTTGGCTTTGTTCTCAATGCTAATGACGTTTGTAATTTACATAAAATGTTTTTTTGTAAAACCTTGGAACATCCCGTCCAAAGCGAAAAACATCCATATAAAAGAAAGAAAGATAAATTGATTTGTGCTGTTGTTGAAGGCAACAATTAACCCAATGTGCATTCGCTTGATGATAATGTGGGTGTGAGGCGAACTGCGACAATATTTCTTTATCATGGTCTGGAACCAAAATCATTATCATCAATAACTACCACCAACAACAATTCTTTTTTATTCATCTGAGGTCACCTTCAATCCAAATTCTCTTCAGCACAGGAAATAGATAAAATTTGATTCTCTACCAACGTTTTACATAAATTTCAATTTAGTCTCATTCTGCTTTGAAGATAGTAACCAACAGTATTGCCTAACATTGTTCTAAAATCAAGATCTTATTCTTGTCTGGAATGCTTCTGGTCTATGTGGGGGTGTGTGGGTTTTGTTGTGAAAGTTTTCTTCCAAGTTTTTGAACACCACAGCCCAGCACCCTCGCCCATAGACAAGCAGTTTTCAGGAAAGATTTTTTCCATCTTTTTCATCCTAGTTGTTATTGTTGTTGTTCCAAATGTGGATGTAATATAATAAATGTTTCATGTTCCGTGTGTTCCATACAGAACAGCTTAGGGTTGGTGTTGGTGAAACACAACAAATGATGTTACCGATGCGGTGGGTAGAGGATGCGGTGCCCTTACTTTAGTTTACTGTGCGTTCGGGATTGTTGTTCGGAACATGATTTATCAATATTGAAACAAAACAACCCCAGAACAAGAAGGATCCAAACGAGCAGGAACAAAAAAAAACAAAATATTGTTCTTGTTTGGTTGTTTAGTTCAAAGACTACCACCACCACCGACGCCACAATGTCACCGAAAAAAAAGATCAATGGATATCGGTGTGCGTGTGTGGTTTTAAGTGGGCGTTTAGGTGGAATCGAAGAAACCAGAAAATATATACTTATGCTGGGACTGACCTTTCTTTCTTTATTTCCTATACTTATTCACTGTGTTCCAGTCCATGTGCGGTGACATGTGGTAAGGATTTATGACAATTATTAATTCTTTGTATGGTGGGCGCCAAGCAAAAACGATCATCATGGTAGAACATGATATATTATATCAGAATGTAGAACTAAAGAAACCTGGAGAGAAAGTGGCAAACTAATGACATAAACCAGCTACCAGATTCTTGTTTCATCTTTGCCACACACATACACACATTATTATGGATCGTCCGATATTTGAAAACGTGTGTGTATGTGTTTATGTATTTCATTCATAAATAGGAACAGGATAAAGAAGGGGGAAACCGTGGGGGTGGGGGAAAAAGCCCAAAAATCCCATGTATTCCAACACCTTCCAGGCGTTGCTGATCAGAAATCAAGTGGGAGCGCAACACAAAAAAAATTCAAACATTTCCAGATAAAAAAAAACAGAAAATTCTGTTCTCTTGCGATTTTGACATGCACACACGCACGCACACATTTGAATTCGGTGTGAAACGCGCCAAATATAAAAAACACACACGAACGAAATTTCTAGTTGGAAGAATTTGAATCAAACTTTTAAGGATAACAGCCAAAGTAAAACAAGCATACAATGGTTACACCTTGGAATAAGAATGAAATCAAATGAAAAACACAACATGACGACGACGACGACGACGGCGATGAATAAGACAACAAGAAGATGAAACATTGAAACATTGGGCATGTTAAATGAATTTCAATGAATTGAATGTGCAAAACTTTCAAACATTTTGGCGTCGGGCGCCATAGAATAAATTATCAAGAAAAAAAAATGAGAAACAGAAATAAGAATGGCAGAAACATGCAATACACACACAACTACAATAAAAAAAGATGTTCGGATGGAACAAATTCATGAATCAAATGAAAGTTACCAAAAATGGTCCAAGCGACAATATTTCCGCTAACACATATTGATGAAAGATATTGGATTAGAGCCATGATTCTGTTATAATTCAGGAAACACTGATTATCATCTTTGCTGGCGTTCTTTATGCTTTGCACGGCCAAAATGTGTTATATCTTTTTGTTCGATATTATTGAATAATATCCCGAAATAATTCTTCCTATTGATGTTTGGCGATATTTTATTCTTTTGTTGGCGACCAAACAATATTGCCGGACTCGGGTACGTGTGTTCCTGTGAGCCTACCTTTGGCGGATGTGAATATATTGTGAATTCCCTGTCGCTCCTCTCTCTCTTTCACACACAAATATTGGATCCATATTGATTCTGATCATCATTATTGTTCCACCAAAAGAACCGTTACCATCGCCATTAGTGTTGGCGATGATGGGATTCGGTATATCAAAGATAACCGAAAAAAGCGGAAAAATTGCATGCAATTTTTTTCATCGTAATAATTCACCACAACAATACCCCAAAATAGAAAGAATATTCCTCGATGCGATGGCCGCTTTGCTAGTGTCATTGAACATTTATCACATGTTCTCGTGTTGATGATGATGATGGTGGTGGTGGTGGTACTGTCTTTGATGATAATGATGATGATGATGATGATGTTTACTCGCTAAACATGATAAAGAATATTCTGGTGTGTGGGCGCCCGGCGCCAAAGACGAACGGTTCTGTACTGGGAGGGGGGGCAAATGGAAGAAAAAATAGCGTCAAAGTATTTATATATTGTAAAGATTGGAATGTAATCATTTGTTCCCGAGCATGGTCGTTGTTGGGAGTGTTGATGATGATGATGGTGATGTTGGCCATTTCTCCCAGAATCCCAAAGTCCAAAAAAGAAAGAAAGAATACGACCAAGAATATGGAAAAATCCACAAACATCAAACAACATGGTAACAACAACAACAACCCGAACAGAACATCCAAGCAACAAAAGAATATTATTATTATTATTAATTTTATTTGATATGTCTGTGTTACTATTCCTGTGCTCTGTACAATGGTTCCGGGAAGAATGGAACCAAAGATATTGAAAAAGATAGCCGACAAAATGGCCCGAAAAAAGCCCAAGAACAAGATGGAAGAAAAAGTGTCCGGTGGTCACCCAATGTTAACTGAAGCCAACTAAAATTTTTTGCCGTTCATGGGTTAAACAGCATCAGTAGATTGTCTCCTCCCTCGCCTCCTCCTAGTTTTTTTTTCATACTTCAACCCCCTCTAGGGGATACATTCGGTACAATTTGAAATCGTCAATTTTTTCTAGTTTCCTGTCCGTGAATTCTTTTCATTATTAATTAGTTTTTATGGATGACATCCGGATGTTGTTCAGGAGAAGGTCGAATTTGATCCAAAAACGTCCTGCTTGGTCTATTTCTTTGAATTCCAAAGCAATTTGATCGGAGCTAGGTTTTTGTCGACAAACAAACAACCGTTCCGAATGAATATTGAAACCGATAAGAACAAAGAATTGAATTTCAGAGCCAGATCTCGTTTTCTATTGAATTTCGCCAGTGTTTGCGTGTGTATGGGAATACAGGCGGGAAATCCGAATTCAATTTACCGGAATATTCAACCAAACAAACAGTGAATGAGACTCCTGACTCATTTATTGATTAATCAATTTGTTTCCTTTCTCATTCTCGTTCTCGGATTCTTTTCTCCACTTCATAATGAAACTTGCCATTCACACATTAGCGCGCGAATCCACCGAATTTCGATTCCAAAATCCTGGATCAAGTTTTTGTGTAGCACCACGGAAAAAATTATCAAGCCAGGAAAAAAAGAGGAAGAACGCGAAAGGGTTGAAAACCAATTAACACACCAAGAACTTGGGACCCGGGCTTGTCATTGATTTTCGTTTATTTTTTTTTCGTTTGCTTCTGGCGCAATCTTTTGTCTCGTGTTTTGGGACCTGAATTTGCGTCGGTAGAATGAAGTCAAGTTGTCTCAGCAAAAATAAAAATAGAGAGAGAAAGAGAGTTGAATTCAGTTCGGTCTAGTTTTTTTTCATGAAAAAAATATATTCTGCAGTTCATTTCATTTCGAAAAGAAAGATTCTCATAGATAATATCACTTGGTGAATTCGCTTTCAAACTACATACATTTGGAACATGGCCCACTCTCTCTCTCTCTCTCTCCCACACATTCCTTTTTTTCAGTTTTTTTAATAGCGCGCCAAAAAAGCATCCTCACGCTCATCACCATCATCATCAACCATGGAACCGACAGAAGCTAATGTCAGCAGCTTTAGGGACAAACAGAATGGATGGCTGAAAAGTGACTGACTGACTGACTGACTGACTGGCTGACTGAATGACTGACACGCACTCAATTACATCGGCGGGTCTTGGCGCCTGCTGGAACAACCAGGAGGAATAGATCCAAGAATAATAAGCTCTTGAATCTGGAATCTTCTTCTTCTTCTTCTTCTTTCCATAGTCGCTCTTTCTTTCTTCTTCTTTTTTTTTCATTCACTTATTCACTCGCCGAAAATCTTGGAAACTCTTGAATATCGATTGCGCCATTATCGGTCCATTTGACCGTGTATATTTCATATACACCACACACTACCGTTTTTTTTCGGGAGAGTGTCTGTGTGTTGTGGAATAAATAGGATCCGGGCCTTGGCTGCCAGGGCAGACCGGAGAGCTGCTGTTGTCTAGTTTCTGTGTGTATTTATATTCTTGAAGTGTCTATTTGGCATTTTTTGCTTAGTGAAGATCGAGTTAATTCCACTTGGATTTTTTTTTCGCTTCTTCCTTGGGATGTTCCATATTCCAAAGGATGATTATATTGATTGGAAGCCATTGTAGATCCAAGAATTCATAAGAAAAGTAGTGATCTTTTAAATTAAAATTCTGGTTCATATCGACTCAGCAAGAGTTTTTCCAGGATTTTTTGTTTTGTGTGTTTTCCCGAAACAAGCGTCGTTTTAGCTGTCCCTGTGCAAGGATAATAACGATTGATCATCAACTTCGGCCAACCTCAAAACAAAAGCAACCAAAAAGAATAAAGAAGGAAGAACTTGGACCATAAATTATTAATCAGAATCGTTGGTTTTAGATTTAGTTTTCGTTAGTGGTGTTGGCGGTGGTCCTAAGCCCTTAAATCTACAGAAGCTACCATGGTCCAAGCCACTGACTTATACTTTCAAAATGATTTGAATTCGCCTCCTCTCTCACTCTTTTCCTTAAATTATTTGGCGTTGTGTGTGTGGCCCAAATAATAATGTTTTTTTTTTGTTCTATTTGATAATGATGTTGGTAATACGATAATCAAGATTCTGCCACTAATAAATATTAATGCTTAATTGTTTTCTGATGGAGCGGATTCTTGGATATTCCTTTAGTAAATAATTATCACAAGAAAACTTAAGATGATGGTGGCCTGAACAATAATTTAACAATATCAGAAACAAAATGAAGGTAGAGGTTGGACTTGGGCCCTAGTTTTCAAAGAGATGATATATAATATTCTGGGCCTGGTCGCCTAATTCATCGAAAATGAACTGTATGATTCTGTTTAATTTTGGTTTTTTTTACATTGCTGCTTCGGTTGTTAGTGTGTTGTTGCGGTTTTTGATTGATCACATTTCTTTCTTTTTTGTTCAAGTCTGTCTATCTAGCCAGCACTGATGGTGGTGCTAAAATTCTTGAACCTAAAATACATGGATGATGGAGAGAGGGAGAGAGAGAATCCGGACAAACAAAGCAGAACAAACAACAACAAAACAGTTTGGCAATCCAAGGTCTCCCACCCTCTCTCTCGTTTGGTTTTTTGAAAAGAAAACCAGCGCCAAGCAAAAATCAACCAACCAACCAACCAACCAACCAACCAACAACAAATTAGGTTTCTCGGTCCTTGCCTTATTTTTTTTTCTTTCTCTTCATTTTAGACTGATTCTGCTGCTCTGGTTCCCAGTGATTCTGTCTCTTTCTCTGCTCTTGTTTCATTTTGACGTAATATAAGTGCTTCAGCACACACACACACATATTTTACGCGCGCGATGTTTAGTGCATTTGAAGGTTCTCGGTTCGCTTTTCTCAGTTTACTTTTCATTTTGGTCCAAAATGAAAAATAGAAAAAAAATAAAAAGGAAGAAAGAGGAAAAAACACTTTCCACTCATTAATTTATGCAAAAGAGGTTGATGGAAATTCTCGCTTGCTTACTTGCTTGTCAATCGTCAGTTTCACCGAAATGGAACGCACCACATGCCAACAGTTTACCTTTCTCTCATGTTAACCCAAGGTTTTTCCGTTTGTTTCTTGGGAACAAATTTCACCTAAATGCCGAAATTCCACCATTGCTTCGATTATCATTTGAATGGCTACTTGTTCGTCTAGGCACGTATTTTTATCCGGAGCACACTTTCATGTTTTGCGGAGAGCGAATAAATTGCCCAAAATAAAACAAATTTCTGCCCGATTCTTGAACGATCATAATGATCATCATGATCATTATTATTACCATATTTATCGTTATTAGCCGTCATTAAATTTGATCACCAGAAATCATGGCGAAACAACAAATTAAAGAAATTTAAATTCAGAAAGTGAAGCCAAGAAAACAGATTTTTCCTCCTCTTTCTCTATCTCTTTCCGTGCAAAGTTTTAGAATTTCCATAAAGTTAGGAACCCAGTTTGCCAGTAAAACGAGCCTACTTAAATTTTTGGATCCGCTTGGAATCAATATGCTTGGAATATTAAAGCAGAAGAAAATTCCATGGGTTTTAATTCATTAAAATAGATGTATTTATATTCCTCTGCATGATTACCATAAATTGGGCGAACACACACGCACACAGCAAGAATCATCCTGCATCTGGCAAAATGGTTAAGTACTTCGCTTGCTTTGCAACGCACAAACGCTCAGAATATATGTATTTGATGAGCCCTTTGGAACCCACAAATTTTGAAAGCTCCAAGAAAAAAAGTTCTGGAACTTTACAAACTCCAGGCATCCAAACGGTAAAAGATACAAAAAAAAATTTTATCCTGGTTCAACTAAGCACATATAAACTTCCTTGCTTTGGATTCTGGATTCTGACAATGATGATCATGATGGTGATGGTGGTGTTGGGCGCGCGCGCACTTTTGTGTAATTATTTTCAAATTTATCGCGTTTTTTCCAGGAAATTTTCTTGAAATTATATTAGAGAAAAAAATTCCAGAAAAAATCCCCAGCTATTTTGATACATCCGCCACTATGGGCTATTCTTGTTCCCGTTTCGGCGGGAAAATAATAACAAATTCTGCCATTCTGCATTTATTCTTGTACTTTTTAACCCATTCATGTCCTTGGTTTTGGTTATTCTCCATCTTCCTCCTCTTTCTTTTTTCTCTCTTTTTTTCATTGCTTATGTCTTGCATGAAATCATATGAATTCAAGTGACAAGTTAATCACATTTAAATTATATTCTCAATTTTAGATTAGAATTTCATTCTTATACTTCTTTTCTTTTTCTTGGGTTCCTAAACGGCCCGAAAAATCCCTGGGCATTAAAGGCGTGCGTGTTTGTCGAGCAGCTTGCACCAAGAGACCAATATTATCATTATTTTTATTATTATTATTGTTATAGACTTTGGGCTAAGTGTGCGTTGAATTTATAATAAAAGAAAATTCTCTGAATCTTGCTCTCGATGAATGATGAAAAAGAAGAACAGAATGTTAGAATGAAGAAATAAGGAATATAACTCATTCCTTCCCAGGATTCAAAGGATTAAAACAAAAATTTAAGAGTAACATATTGCTTTCCTAGCGCTCAATCTACTAGCGCTTTAGTTTTTGAAATTTTTCAATCAAAATATCCCCGGAAAAAAGACTATTTGCTTGATATATGTTGGCGTGAAAGTGATTGCAGCCACCCATCCGCGACGCTTAGCATCCTTCTCCTAGTTAAAGTAACCCTTTGGTGTTAAAGTAGCCAAGGTTTCAATCTTTCCATTTATGGTCTATTGCAGGCATGCTCAACCCAACAGGGGAGGTGGTTTAATTTTGAAATATAAGTGAAAGTCCGTTATAAGGACAGTAGTCTGGAGTTCATAATTTAAAAACCAGCCAATCCTAAATTTTTTAGCCTTTCTGTGTATTATTGTTGGCCGTCGTTATTTGAACGAGATGGCTTGTGATTGGTCAATTTGGCAGCACTCATTTACATTGTTTTTCAAAAAATGAACTCAACTATCGTTGTTATAACAAGAACGTATCCTCCTCCTTGCCCTTGTTAATACAGATGAAAGTACGTTATAACGACAGTAGTCTTATGTTCTTTTTTTTAAAAAAACCAGCCAATCACAAATTTTCTAGCCTTTCTGTGTGTTATTGTATGTTACCGTTATTCGAACGAGATGGCTTGTGATTGGTTTATTTGACCACACTCATTTACATGGTTTTTCAAAAAATGAACTCAACTATTGTCGTTATAACGAGAACGTATCCTCCTCCTTGCTCTTGTTAATACAGATGAAAGTACGTTATAACGACAGTAGTCTCATGTTGGCTTTTAAAAAACCAGCCAATAACAATTCATTTCTCTTGGCATTGGCTATTTGTTCTCATAACATTTTATTATTCATAAATTTGTCCGGAAATACGAACATTATTGAACGAATATGGCAATCTTAAATTCTTAAATACAAGTATTAGGAAACCAGGAATTTCTATATTCTTTATTCAAATTCCATGATAATGGTTTTGGCCGCCATTGGTCTTGCATCCACTGGTTGCAAACCGGATGGAAAAACTGTTCGGTAGATGAAATCCAGACAAACATTTAAATAGGAACGCTGGATAGAATCCCGAATCATTGTATTACCTCGTAATTAAAGTCCACTCCCACATTCATTGGTTTCACATGGCTTCTGGCCGCTACACACGAACCATTGAAGTCGACCAGTGAATCCATGTCGAAATTACCTGATTTAGAAACCAAGGCAAAACATTTAGGATCTTGGAGTTATTTGGATTAAATTCAGTCACTAACCGTTCAGTCGTAATTGGCCATTCAGAATCTAGGACGGAAAAGGAAAAAACATTTAGTATAAGATTTAGTAAATTGATTAGTTTGAAAATTCACCAAAAATGATGCTTCCACAACTGCTCCGAACTCCAAGTTGGTCTTTTGGTTGATCTCCAACTGATCATTGATGGCTTTGCTCAGAATTTGATTATTTCCGCTGTTCTTCTCACCTTCACAGTTCAAATCGGGTATATCAATCTTGAAATTAAGTTTGTATTTGATTTTCAATCCAACATTGGTTATGAACCAAATGTCCTCGACGTACAACGGAATACTGTCCGATTGGCTGAAAACTTTGTCCTTGATTTGGCACAGATTCAGATCAACATATTCCGAACCGAACAGATTTAACGTCAGTCTGGCTTGATCTTTGAATTTGGCCAAATTGATCCGTCCCACAAATAGATCCACGTTGAAAAATCTGGCGCCAACATTATATTTGGTTTGGAAATCATCCTTGATCGATTTATCGCCGTCATCTTTTCCATTGCTATTCTTGGTTAAAAGCGTGGTATTGAAGTAAACGTTTAACATATCGCTGCCGAATTTTTTGTACTCGTAGCATTCCACATATTTTCCATCAACATCATCAGCCACTCGATACTCTATCTCCTTGCCAATGTTATTGTCTTTTGGGCTCAGGTCGTCGTATGGTTGGGAAACTTTTTGACAAACGACTTTATTCGGGAAACCAGCACCACCATTAGTAGAATACGATGTAACATCTGAGGAATCTCGTTTGAAACGTTTGGGGCCTTCAAAATAGCAACGAAAATAAAGGTTACAACAACAACAACAAGAAAGTGGTTGGAAGCAACCGAAAATAACCAACAAGAGAAACAACAACGACAAACAAATGGCATGCATAGGAAAAGAATAAGAACAACAAAAACTATTACCGCCAATGATATCGTTAACATTGGAAAACAACAGCTTGACAATTTTGTCACCATAATTAATTGTTGATCCTATTTGGTGGTGGGTGTCAGGGTTGGTTTTCCCGGGTAGGTTCGGTTGCATCATCCGGGTGATTCCGGCCAGCAAGAAAAACAACAAACACATCAAAATATTAATAATAATCATGTTCCAAATGTACATCGGTTATTTATGATGAATATCAGGTTAATCGAAAAGAACCAATGATCAACCAAACAAAATTACCTGAATCCAGTGACCGTTTCTTCCGTCTTATTGGTTCATAATCATCATCATCATCAAGTTTCTGTTTCAAACAAAAACCAACATGCCCACACTTAATCCTGATTCTTGGAGCCAAATTCATTTAGAGAACATACCACCATTGAGTATTGAAGATTTAAATCCAAATGTTTCTGCAGGAATTCATCAAAAACGGCCTCTCTAAATGCTTGGCCCCTTCGTTTACGGTTCTGTTTGGCCAATGGTTCATCGGCCAAAAATCCTTGAAAATATCCACCTGAATTTCAGTGAATGAGAAAAAAGTACCGGAAACATAAAAATCGATATGCTTGTCCGCCGACCAAGCAAAAAATTAATACCGGAAGCAACGACCATGTTTTTCCGGATTAATTGCACTTCTTGTACATTGAAATCCAATTGTCTGACGCCTATGTTTTTTCTTGGTTTCTCGTTGTTATCCTCTTTGATGATGTCCTCTTTTTTGAATCGTCTCATTACCGAAACCATATGAGATTGGTCATCCGGCGAGCGTTTGTTTCTATATTTACGGGCAATATATTGCTCCGGGTTAAACTTTTTAGCTTCTGGTTCATCGTATTCCATTTGATAATGGCAATAGTGTGTGCCCAATTCGCTCTTCTCTAAAACGACTTTTTTCCTCTCATCCAATTGTGTGGCGAACGCTCTTGCAATAAACTTTTTATATTGTATTACGTTCGGATCTTTATCCAATTTGGATACTTGAACATTCTGTATGGATCCATCTTCCAATTGGATGAATTGGAACGGATTTTTGAACAACTCCGTATAATTATCGGCAAACTGTTCCAGATTAATGACCATTGGTGATTCTCTTTTGGGCCGTCTAGTTCCACCATTACCATCAGAATTGTTCACTTCCGTACACTGAAAACTAAAATTAACTGGGACGGCGCTAGTTCGTTTTTTATTCGTGTATTTTTGTATGAATTTCAAAAGCTTTTGGAACACTTCTGCCAACCATCTACCGAATCTAGTGGATAATTCGGCAAAGAACCCGTTTACTGCTCCTAGTTTTATGTTCTTCGGTCCATCCGTCGGATTGCCGCCATTGGCGGTTTCAAGATTTTGTAAATTATCAAACAGTGCTGCCATCTGTAGTTGACCGTTTTCACTACCGGTAATGTTAATTCTTTTTGGTTCCATTTTGACGATACGCGCGGCAAATATTTGTCCCGGTTTCATTCGTCCACTGGTTTCATTTAACCAGTCCACCTTCTGCAAACATTCCAATTCAATTTTCGCCTTAATTTGAAAATTTTCCTTGTTGTCCTGAAGCAAGCTACTTTGAGTGGCCATCACATAATCGTGTTTGTCGCCAACCTTGTTCGGCGCAAAGAAGGATGTATACGGGCAAACGCAATGCTTGTTGATAATACGAAATACGAACATAAAAAGCTGTACTTTACCTTGCAATCGATTTTGGAGAAAAGATGGTCGAATTCTTCATCACCGCTCTCTTCATCATCGTAGGATCCATCGCTAACTACTTGTGCTTGGATCGATTCAATGATACCAACACAGAAAAGTAAACAAAATACGATCCAGAAGTTTTTCATGATCGACTTGGATTATGTTTTGGTTGAAAACGTTGCCTGTCTTGCACAATGTCCACAACACCAGTGCACAAACTCTTTAGAAAATGAAGATCATTGAAGCATTAATGGTTGCAAACTGGCAAACATATCCATTGTATCCAAACTTTTTTTTATGTATGCATACAATTTATTTTTGTCTCTGTTCTCTTTTGTTCTGTGTAGTTTTACGCGCTTGATGGTATAACTTATTTCCTTAGTCCGTCTCTTCTACCGAACATCGTTTTGCATTGCTAACGACATAATCATCAATGGTTTGGGTTGGAATCATTTCATAATGATGATGATGATGATGATTCATGCAAATTTTTGTTTTTGATGATGATCATTCTTTTCTTCATGGTAACGCTTCTAGCCTAGCTTGTTTATTCAGGATACCATCTAGTGATCCTCATCTAATTGAAGGATGATTTTTCGAGAAGTAATTTGATACCTCTCCCTCTCTCTTGTTCAATTAATCAAATATGCGAAATCTTTAGCTAACATTTTGCATGATTTTTCAAATGATTATTTCCCGAATCAATCAAATCAAACTCTTCCCTGATTGATTCCCAACATAAACTATCCAGTTCATTAGCATTAAGAGTTGCAATGATAAGGATTGGTCACCAGGAATCTGAATTCTCGAAATATTTGTGTTTGGTCGATGATTGCATCGCAATTATGCAATTAGAAGCCATGAATTAGCCTTGCCGGGTAATGAGAATTCCATGCCAGGTAATGATCCTGTTATGACCATGGTGGACAATAGATGGCGCCAAGTTTTAAAAATTCAAAAATCTCGTCATTGAATTCCGGTTGGCGTCCTCATTACTTTTCTCGTTTCCTTCCCATTTTTGCTGGCATTGACATTTCGCTAATAGCTAAAGAGTGAAGGTGAAAACAAAATCAGGAAATTCTTCAGTGGACACTTCTAAAACAAGTCTCTTGTTTCGGACCAATAAATTCGTGATCAAAGTCATCAATAGTTGATTGCCAAGATTCTTGGTATATAGCAGAGATTTATCAATTTATCAATATACTTTTGATTCGCTTCCTCTGGTTTGTTTGGCGCCATTCAGTTTTTTTCCAGATTCATATCAAGGGTCATGATCCAACCCATTAAATATTAACCGAATGAATTCCAAGGCGCATAATGTTGAAGAAGGATTCGCTATGGCAACTTTTTCTCGGCGACAATCGGGTGCGATTCTGCTCGGAAAATGAAAAACAGACCAACAAATTGCTACAGTTTTTGAACCTTGGCTGCCACAAGGTTGCGTCGGGTTTGGGATAATATGTTTCTCATTCTGTTCAGCCATGTACAAACCCACGCAACCACAAAAAAATACGTTCCAAGAAGCATATTTATCAAAATCATCATTATTCGTTTGACGCCCAAAACATTTCAGTGTGTAAGGGATTTTCCAATAAATTTTTTTTACCAGAAGAATTTATGGCTGTTGGAACCATATTCTTTCTTTTACTCCTCCTTCTCCTCCATTATTTTCTTCCAAAACTAGCTGTTTGGTAATTGTGGTGGTGGTGGTTGTGGCTCCTCGCTTTCAGTATTCTATCTTTTTGGTTAAAGAATCATCTCTTTTTCTGTTTCCCTCTGGCGATCATTGAGAGGTAAGTATCTTCTTGACGAAAACTTTGTCGATTTGCTATTTGCTTATATCAGAATCGTGGTTTATCTCGATTCAACTAGAAGGTAGATAATTTATCGGTATTCCCTCAAGGATTTCATAATGCTAATTCCAATATTCACAAGTTATGACCATGGTTCAGAGCAGGATATAGAATCCACGGTTTATGTGCGTGTATGAGTGCAATATTCAAATGCGAATATTTTCCCGTTATCTTTGCCAGAATATCTCCTGCCATTCTTTCATTATAATAACTCTAGTTTTTTGGCTTTAATTTATTGTTATTATCTTTATTTGCTATGTTCCATCATTATATTTCTTGTTTATTATCAAATTATATTCCACCTTGGCTTTTGTACCCTGCACTCTGCGAAATTTTTCTGTTTGCCAGCGAATTTTTTTTTATTGTCCAACCATCAATCATTCTACAATCATTTGCCATTGTTGAACCAACAGCAAACACGCATACACACACATATCTACCCACATTCGGATATTCCACCCTGGTTCTGAGCAAAATCCGTACTGAAACAATCGTGAAACCGATTATGTGATTGCCATTGAACAGAACTGTGGCTTCATTCACGATCATACCGCAGTGCAGTGTACTATGGTCTGTGCATCTAATGGTCAATCTGTCTGGTTTCGTGAATTCGGGAAACGGTCATTTTTGAATTTTGGCGATCAATCTGATGATAGTGATGATTTTCATCAATAGTATAACGTTGCATCAATGGTTGGCAAGCACTTCTGCATCCTGGCCAATCGTGTTGCTGATTTTGACATGGTCGTCCAGAATCTATGGCGCCAATAAAGAAGAGAATCTCGCGCCAAACTCATCTTTGAATCAAAATTTTGGTAAGTTGTTATTTTTTTTCCTCTGGCTTAACCCATTCAAATCACGTAGGTTGAAGCTTATAATTATCGCTGTTTTATCCGGGAAAATAGAAAAGAATAAAACATTGATAATGACCACGACAACAACAACAAGAAAATCATTGTTGCATAATGAATCTAATCCAACAGCCAGAATCTGTGCGAATGATTCTAATTGCACGGTTTGGTCATTGGAAACAGAAACTGTTGAAAAGTTCATTTGTATTCAAGGTTTTTGCCAAAAGCAATCCAATTCTACGACTGGTGATAATCAAGATGAAATTAAAAAATCCCAGTATAATCATCACATGTTGTTCATAATGATCATTTTAGGTGTTATGTTCATCGGAATGTGTGTTGCTTTGAATCTGTTCAGCAGGTCAGCTCCTACACCCGGATTCCCATGGCTACAATATGCTTTAAAATCGTTATTTTTGTTTTGTTTGTCGTTTTTCTAGGGCACGTTTCAAAAAACATCACGGAATATTCACCAACCCTCGTTTATTGGACGTGGCCAACGCTCATCGATCTTCATCAAAAAAGCATTCTCATCATCATAATTATCATCATCATTCTAGAAGATCATCCGGGAGGAAATCCAGTGGTGTTAGCTTCAGCCGACAGGATAGCCGAACACCAAACCAAAGTCCAAGCCCGATTTCTCAGATTGATTTCGATTTGAATTCCAATAATTTAGATGCTAAAAGTGTTAAATCCATCGTTAACCCTGTTTAATATCTAAAAAGGTTGATTCTTTGTAAAATAAATCTAAGCAGTACGCGGTTTTGGGCCGTTTTTATCATTTCTACTAATAATTCCCATATTTCAATCTGGCAGCTTCGCTAACATGAGACCATTTCAAAATTTGCAATTCGTTGGCTGCCATCTGTCGGTAAAAATTACAACCATATTAAGTACAGCTTCTCCTCTTTATAGTGTGTCCCGTCACTGGACCAATCAGAGAAAGAAATACACCTTCTTCTGCTGTTTATAGTCTGTCTCGTCATAAGGTCAAATCATCACAACGAACCAATCAGAGGGGAGAAAGGTTCTTGTAGGCGTCAAACATGCACAGACTTGTACTGGTTAAAGCTGCTCGCTTTTTGTCGGTTTATAGTGCGTCTCGTCATCAAGTCAAATCATCACTGGACCAATCAGTGAGAGGAATATAGCTTGGTCTCCTGTTTAGAAATACTTAGTGGGCGGCACGCCCTGAACGGAAAAGGTGGCAGCCATTTGAACTCAAGAGGTAAAAGATGAAGTGCAGCTCTCTGCATTCTCTCATTTGTTCGGTGCTGCCATCTTGGGATAGAAAAAATGTTTTTACATGTTGTTTAGAATTTTCCTCGAAATGATATCATAAATAAAAGTTCCTGAAAATTTTGCAGAGGACATTGGTTGATCTGGCAATTCTTTGTTATTATTGTTTACAATTGGAATTTTTTCGTTAAATTTAAAATGCTTCGACCGGTTATTGGTAAAAATTTTTATTATTTGAAAATATCATCGAATTATTTATTGCCTTAATTTCAGGTCGATTGACATCCAAAATCAATCCCATATGTTCGGCTTTCATGGTACGTCCATCATCCACTGCAACCAACATTGGTTCCAACAAGGGTGAATATTTCGTGGTCAAGCCATATGAAGAATTGACAGCCAAAAAAGTCTGGGATGAAACTATCAATGGTATAATGTTTGCTGAACTAGTTAGCGGCATGGCGGTGGTTTTGGGACAATTTTTCAAAGAACCAGCAACCATAAATTATCCATTTGAAAAAGGTCCACTATCACCAAGATTCCGTGGTGAACATGCATTAAGACGGTATCCTAGTGGTGAAGAACGTTGTATCGCATGTAAATTGTGTGAAGCAATTTGTCCAGCTCAAGCCATCACCATTGAAGCAGAAGAGCGTAAAGATGGTAGTCGTCGAACCACCAGATACGATATCGACATGACTAAATGCATCTATTGTGGATTCTGTCAAGAAGCTTGCCCAGTGGATGCAATCGTTGAAGGGCCTAATTTTGAATACGCAACCGAAACACACGAAGAATTATTGTTCAACAAAGAAAAATTATTAGAAAATGGCGACAAATGGGAGATGGAGATTGCTGCTAACCTTCAAGCAGATCATCTTTATAGATAGATGTGAATTTGTTGATAAATTTAATAATTTCTAGATTTGTGAATATTATCTCTTGCCTTCTGGTGGCCAAAAAATAAACTAAACGCAGGTGCTGCCATCTATTGGCGAAAAAGTGAACCACAGTGGGTCGGCTATTTCTACCTAAGTAGGTTCACTATTTGGACCAAAAGGGATCCACCTCAGTGCTGCTATCTGGTGGCGAAGTAATGAACTAAACGCAGGTGCTTCCACCTAGTGGTCAAAAAGTGAACTCGGTGCAGGTGCTGCCGTCTGGTGGCTAAAAAGTGGACTAAACACAGGTGCTGCCATCTGGTGGTCAAGAAGTAAACAATACGTAAGTGTTGCCATCTAGTGGCGAAAAGAAGAACCAGAGTGGATCGACTATTTCTACCCATGTAGATCCACTGAAATAATTAGAGGCGATACGTTTCAAACGAGAACACACAAATCAATGAAAACTTTAATGTGAACACAAAGACAAACATAAACCAACTAAACTATGTATACAAAATATAAGGATATAAATAGACAATAGACGGTGGGGAAGCTGGGTGCATCCGTAAAGAACGTTTTAGCCATTACACCCGGGCCCCACATGAGACACCGGGAACCGGTTCCATGTACGGTTTTAGCTGGTTCCGGTGTGCTATAATTGTTTTGTTATTTTTATTTTTGATAACCCAAATTTTCGAACTATTCTGATGATTAAGTTGATATGGCCCGACCCATGGTTCGGTGCGATTGTTTTTCCGTCTAATCAAAACCATCTGATTAGGAAATAATTCGGGCACTTGAATTGATAGATTAGCTTTTGGTCCGGAAATACTGGACAATTTTTTTTGGCGGCTTGTCGCCAGGATTCACGGTGGCGATCCGAAGTTTTAAATAATTTGTCATTAATAAAAGGGATATCGCAATTGAATTTTTGATGATATCCAAACATCAATTGATGAGGGGTAAACCCCGTGGACGAATGGAGAGTATTATTGCCCCCATTTTTGGATGATAATATCTTGAGTTGCATTCGTTCACGAATGTAAATGAAACTTTTATTTAAAAGGAATTGATAACAAAAAAGTCAAAAAAATATTAAACAGAACAATGGCACTCAGGCCGCCAGTCAGAACAAGACTGAATAACAATAAATCTAGAGGAAGTGCGCAGCACGTGTACACTCTCTTTTCACCGTACGTCCTCTACATAGGGCCTAACCATTGTTTTAAAAAATTGAAATGTTTTTTGAAAGCCAACGTGGCCTAACTCAATATGGGTTCATATTTGAAGAACGTTTTAGCCATTACACCACTATTTCTTTAAATATGAAATATGAACTGATTTAAAGATGAAGAAGCTTTAAATATGAACACAACATCAGGGGACTGCCACCTGTTGAATCAAATAAGAGCCCAGACTGGGCTGCCACATGTTGAATCAAATAAGAAACCAAGGTCAGGGGATTGCCCCTGAAATATAAAAGTTGGCTTCACTGCATTGCATTTTTTGCAAAATGAGCCCAGAGGAGGCTGCCACTTGTTGAATCAAATATGAGCCCAAACAGAGGGGGCTGCCACCTGTTGAATCATATATGAGACCAAACAGAGGGGGCTACCACCTGTTGAATCAAATGTGAGCCCAAACCGATGGGACTGCCACCTGTTGAATCATAAATGAGTCCAAACAAAGGAGGCTGCCACTTGTTGAATCAAATATGAGCTCAGAGGGGGCTACCACCTGTTGAATCATATATGAGACCAAACAGAGGGGGCTATTACTTGTTGAATCATATATGAGACCAAACAGAGGGGGCTGCCACCTGTTGATTCATATATGATCCCTATCTCAGGGGGCTGCCACTTGTTGAATCAATTATGAGCCCAGACTGGGCTGCCACCTGTTGATTCATATATGAACTCAATCTCCATGGGGCAGCCACCTGTTGATTCATATATGAATTCAATCTCAGGGGGCTACCACCTGTTGATTCAAATCTGAACTCAACATCAGGAGGCTACCACCTGTTGAATCTAATCTAAACCGCGGACCCAGTTGGGTAGAGATAGTCGATTGACTAAAATATTATACGCTCTTAATACGGCATTTCGAATTTTTTTTCTAGAATTGTCGCAGTGTCACCGATCCGTGCCACAGGCAAAGTACTCTGCCTGATTGAATCTCAAAATGCTGCTTATATACCCTTCCCAAGTGGCCTGGGCTGGGCAAGTAGGATTAGTACAGAACAATGTTAGGGAAAGAGTTAGTAATTATTGGCTATCGGCAGTATCTTGATAGGAAAATTCCAAGGCCATTCCGCTGCTGAGCTTAGAGACCGTCGAAAACCCGAAATCTAGACTAGAATAATTGATCTTCTGAGTTATTTTCGTGGAATGTATCTGGGCTGTGAAGCGATGTCTGGGTGGGTTCGATCCAGCCAAACGTTAATGGTTGTGATAGGTATAAGCCGGATGCCTCGGAAAATGAAGCCACTAAGCGATAAGTTTCTGAAGGTTTTTTATAGAAACTATTGCCAATCCATCCCCAGATCCAACAACGATGATCAATGGTGAATGCTATTGAAAAACGACAAGACCATCCGGATCGGATGGCTATCACGGGTGTTCCGATTGGTGTCTTGAGTTCATCGATACCTAGGCTTTTGGCCACCCCAAGTTGACCATAATCATTTCTTCCCGAACAATACAATGTTCCATCTTCCATCAGAAACAATGAATGTGATTGGCCGGCAACAATGTCTACACATTTCACAGGGGTTGTATCGAAAAATTCGATAAATTTAGGCTGAACTTGGGCGGAACTATCGTAGCGTCCATTATAAATCGAACCAAATGAACAAACTTTGTGTCCGTTTGCGATGGCCAATGAATGTTGCCAACCGCAGCTTATTTTAGTGACATTATTTAAATCTTCGATTTCGAAGAATTGCACCAAAATTTTATCTGAAATTCCACCTCGTTTAAAACGACCAGTATTTGTAGCCAGTAGTTTGTTGTCGTTGGTCAAAAACAACCAATGTTTGCTTCCACAAGCGATTTGTTGAAATTTATTTCCGCCCTGTGGAACCCTTTGCAATTCACAGCCTTCACCGGCCAGATATATCCAGCCATCGTCGATCAAAAACGTCACATATGTTTGGCTGTAGTCGACTTGTTTGACACATTTACCATCAAGTTCTGGAATTTGTTGAAAACAATTTTTGTTTTCCAATGAAAGCCAACCACAAACATTACCGTAGGCCCAGGTTTTTTTCGAGCGTCCATCATCGGTGCTTAACAAAAATCCGTTATGGTGTTCTGTATATGTTTCATCATCAAACCATTGCAAAGAAATAAAGTTCGTAATTGCGTGCGTGGACTTTGGAAATTCTTCATTCATTTTTTCAGATAACCATTCGTGCCACAATGAAAGTTTTGGTGAAGAATGTGTTTTGTCATTACTTTTGGTGGATTTCACAACATCAGTCCAGCCAAAAGTCAATGGTTCATGAAAGTACATGCTTGATGCTTCGGTAAATGACAAAACTGAACACATAGTTTCGGTTGGTTTCTTCAAAATATGATCACCAATCAATCCCCAAACATGGCAACAATTATCAATGGTGAATGCCATGGAAAATCGGAATGACCAACGAGTAGCAATAGCTATTACATTTTCCATAGAATTTTGGGCCAATTTGACCGGATGTTCGGATGATTGCTGCAATCCAAGCTGACCATACATATCCGAACCGCAACCATACAATCCATTATCTTCCGTTAGGAAATACGAATTTGATCTACTTGCGGCGATGTCTTTGATCCGAACCTTCGAATAATCAAAATATCTGATGAACTCTGGTTGACGGCGATCAACACGTTTATCACCCAAGCCCAACTGTCCATCACAATTTGATCCCCATGAATGGATCTTGAAATCCACTGTTATAGCTAGACAATGGCTATCACCACAAAATATCTTCGTAACATTGGCCAATTCGATGATCACCAAATTTTCATATGAATTTCCGGATCCGGTTATTTGGCTAAAACTATTATTTCCCATAGCCATAAGCTTGTTCTGGTCGGTTAACAGCAGCAAATGTTGAGATCCACAGGCGATTTGTTTGAATCTGATCGGTTCACCATTGTAGCAAAGTTGCTTTAATTTGTTGCCGGTTTTCCAAACAGAATCTTCTCCTCCCAAATAAGCAAAACCATTTTGGGCGAGCACAACTAAATAATCGGAACCATGATCAACTTGTTGAATACTTTGATCATTCAGATCTTCAATCACTTTTGGTTGATCTGTTTGTTTTTCTAAACCAAGCCATCCGCAAACCTTCTCTCCATAAACCAATGTTTTATTCTGGTCAGTAGTTAACACATATCCATTATGATGCTCTTCGTGATCTTCATCGAACCATTGCATTGATATAAAATGTTTGATCGAAGCCAGAAATTCTGATTGCTGGATTTGGCCAAAATGTTTTTCCCACCAAGCAATGAATTGATGGGAAATGATCATAAAATCGAGCTTGGATTTAACCAAAGAAGTCCATCCAAACGTAAGAGGGATTGATGATATCGACGGATAAAAACTGGATGCTTCGGAAAATGATTCCGCTGGCTTGTTTGTTATGGTTGGTTGGTCTTCTTCATTGATCACCTTCCAAACATAGCAACTGTTGTCCACGGTGAATGCCATGGCAAAACAATAGGACCATCTTGTTCCGATCGAAACAACATTTTCGATTTCCAATTTGAATGGTGTCGATTTCATTCGTCCGCATTCATACAATCCACCATCTTCCATTAGAAACAATGAATAAGAATCACCAGCGGCCACATCTTTGACTTTTGAGGCGGTGTTTGAAAATTCTACACATTTTGGTTCATTTTGTTCAATGGTATGGCCCAGACCCAATTGTCCAGATTTGTTATTGCCCCAGGAATAGATTTTACCATTCTTTTTGATGGCCAAACAATGATCTCGGCCACAATCCATTTTGACCACATCATCCAATTTGACGGTCCACCATAATGTGAATGCACTACCTCTCATGTTATGTATTCCCACCCCCTTGTGTTTCTTGACTTCAACAAGCTCATTATCCTCAAACAACAAAAGAATTTTCTTGGCTCCACAAGAAATTGATTGAATTGGTTTGAATTTTCGATCTTCTTTGGAAAACATTTCCAATCTTTTATCCTTTGTCCAATTAGAATTTGGATCAGCGCCCAAATATATCTGGCCATCGGTAGTTAAGATGACAAAATAATCTTCACCATAATCAACTTGTCGTACGGTTTTGCCTTTAAGCTCTTTGATCAATTGTGGTCTATCTTGTTGATGTTTCAATGAAATCCAACCACAAATGGTTTCTCCATAGACAAACGTTTCCTTGTTGTAAGTGGTCATCACGTATCCATAGTTGATAAAATTATCCGTATCATAATTGTAATATTGTAAAGAAATCAAATGGGTGATTGTTTCCAGAAAACTGTCCGATATTGGTTTCAAATGTTTTCTCCACAATTCAAGATTGCTGAATGAAATTTTTTCCGAATGTTGTGCTCGAGGTTTTACCAAACGATTCCAGCCGAACGTTAATGGATTTTCGGAATCATACAAACTTGTTGCTTCACAAAATGATCTCACTTCACGATCTGTTGGGGTGAAATTTAAAAATTCTCTTCCTGCCAACAATCCAAAAACTTGGCAACATCTTCTATAATCGAAAGCCATCGAGAATGTATAGGAAAATCCCGATGCAATACTTTTTATGTTTGAAATCAATAATTTTGGTAGTGTTTCATTCTCTCGAAATACTTCGGAATTTTCAGCATCATACTTCAGTCCACAATAGTACAAGTTTCCATCTTCTGTAAGGAACAATGAATGCGAATGACCAGCAACAATGTCTTTGATTTTCGATGTAAATTCAAATTGGATTGGACAAGGTTTTATTCGATTTTTGCAATCACCTAGTCCTAATTGTCCATGTTCATTGGAACCCCATGAAAAGATTTCCTGTTTACCGCCGTTCGTGTTTTCCATGGCCAAAGAATGTTTGAATCCGCAGCTTATTTTGGTGACATTCTTCAATCCAGTATCGATCATTTTTTCATAAGAAGCAGAATCATTTCCGGTTATTTGTCCTGATTCATTCCAGCCCATTGCCAAAAGTCTGTTGTCGGTGGTGAGCAAAAGTAAATGTCCAAATCCACATGCTATTTGTTGGAATTCGGTTTGTTCACTCTTGTTGCTGCTGCTGTTGTCACGAAGTGGTTTGAATTTATTTCCGGTTTTCCAAAATTCATCATCACCTGCCAAATATACTTGGCCATCATTGGTTAGCACGGCGAAAAAATCTACACCATAATCAACTTGTTTGATAATTTTTCCGTTCAATTCTTCAATTGTTATTGGTTCCGATGGTGAATAGATCAATCCAAGCCATTTGCAAATGCTTCGGCTATATGCATATGTCTTTAGTTGTTGTTCATCATACATCACATATCCATTATGGCCCTTTTTAAATTTTGGTCCAAAATATTGTAATGAAATAAAATGGGTGGCTTGGTCCAAAAAACTGCCCGGTAGGGATTGTTTGAGCCATAATGAAGTTTCAGCCGAAAACGGATCAAAATCGGCCATCAAAGATTGTATTTTTTTTTTCGTTTGTTTACTTCAATGTTCACTTCAAGCAACAAATCGAAATGGTACTAGCTGAAGAAAACTAACTACGAAAACTACAGATCACCAGCAGACATCAACAATAATGGTTGAGGATAAGAAAACCATACCACCACTTTCAACCATCTTTTGAATGCATTATTATTAATACTGGGATTCCATAATATCAAATCATAAAGCTGGTTTAGGTTTGTAACCATTTGCAGATCACGTTTACCACAATTATCATCAACATTGTCGCGACATTGTGCGTTATATATTTTTTTTGTGGTACCTTATCAATTCTTGGAAATCCTCTCAAATCAGAATTTGGATTATGATCAATAGAGGTTCCTTATAAAAAAAAAAGTATCTTATCTTCTCGGCTCCAATCTAGAATGGTTTATTTTCTACCCCGTAAGCACATAGTTAAATAAGTAAAATTAAGGTTTTTGAAGTGGTACTTGTTTTTCCAAAATGCTGCGATTTGAATTCCGCGAGAAGCTGTGGAACGACGGCGGTATCTAAGGTGGTGTTGAGCTGCTACTGTTGCTGTTGCTGTTGCTCAACGATAATGAAACCATTGATGATGGTGGCTTGCGTCTATCGACATGATCCCCGATCTTGGCCGATTTCGATCTACTTTGGCCTGGCCTTGGATGCTCGTGCATAGTTCTCCTGGACATGTACAGCGAATGTTTTCGTTTTTTGAGCTTTTTCTGAAATATTTTTTGCTCATTGAATAAATAATAAGTGATCAATACCATCAATACGAATATCAAACCAATGTATGCATTCAACAGGTAGAATATTATGAAGGCAAATGATCTTTTCACAAAACTTTCATGTACCGGAAACATTTGTTCGTTTGCATATTGTTGTTGTTGTTGACGTTGTTGTTGTATTTTGGCCAAATAATCCATATCTATGGTATCCCTTTTGATGATGTTTGGAGAATCCGCATAAATTTCCGTCCACAATAGTCCTTTTCCAACGATATCGGTATTGATGTTGGGCATGGTTCAATAGAATTCGCTTATAATTCGATACGATATAGTTTCTAATCGTTTTTGGCGACAGAAAAATTGTTGATTAGCCCGTTGATGTTTTGAAATCATTGGTTAAAAGCTCCCCAAATCGAATTATTGAATATAGGATTATCGAATTTTAATCAAATATAATTATTCTGGATTTGATTATTTGGGACCAGGGAAAAAAGATGAAAATCAATCTAAAACAAAAGCCCGAATAGTAGGTTGTGAAATAAATCAATCAATGGCTGTAGCCAAGAGGCTAATAGGCCACGATCTCGTTTGGAATTTTTTTTTGTAGTGGTAATTTTTTATCGAAAAAATTCGCAAACACAGTTAATTCTGGTAGTTCTTGGCCATCCTCACATGGTCCAGATGGATTCAAAGGACCAGATCCACCGCTTATGATTGGTGATGATGAACCAGATGATGGTCCAACTATTACAGTTGTACCTTGTGTTTGTGATCCCGGCTTTGTGGGTCTACCTTGAGGCCCTTGAGAGGTTTGGATGGACACACCATCGGAGGTAACTGTTTGAGATTGTTGTTGGGATCCTGGTCCAGTTTGAGATTCACCTTCAGATTGACCACCAGGCCCTTGGTTCTGCCATTGTTGCTGCGATCCTGGTCTCACTCCGCCTGGAACCAGGGGAAGTGGCAGAAGGTTCGAACCCGGTATGAACTGACCTGGTTTCGGCTTAGATCCGGGTCTCGATCCTGGTCCAACGATAATTGGACGCTGTGCTTCAGCCAATTCTCCTTCTTCTTGAGCAATCACATTTTGCTGATTTTCGATAACCTGTTGCTGTTGATTGATCACATTCTGTTGTTGTTGCTGCTGCTGCTGCGCTTGAGCCTCAGCCTGAGCCAATTCTTGTTGTTGCTTTTGAATCTGCTGTTGTTGTTTCTGGATCTGCTGTTGTTGTTGCGCTTCCTGTTGCTGTGCCTGAGCTGCTTGTTGTTGAAGCTGTTGCTGTTGCTGTTGGATCTTTTGCTGCTGTTGCTTAAGCTTCTCCAGTCTTTCCTTTTCTCTTTGTTGTTCAGCTTCCTTTTCCTGTGCTAATTTTTGTTCTTCTTGTTGGATTTTCTGCTGTTGTTTCGCTAGATCTTCCTGTTGTTGTGCTATTTCCTGTTGTTGCTTTTCGATCTCGTCAATTAAAGGCTGTTCTGATGAGGGGACACCATCGGAACTGATCCCTCCCGGTGATCCTTGTGTTTGAGATTGTTGCTGGGATCCTGGTCCAGTTTGTGATTGACTTTGCGATTGACTACCAGGTCTTTGGATCTGCGATTGTTGCTGAGACCCTGGTTTAGGTGCCTTGCCATTAACAACAACTGTTGTGCTCTGTGCTTGTGATCCCGGCTTTGTGGGTCTACCTTGAGGTCCTTGGGAGGTTTGGATGGTCACACCGTCAGATGTAACTGTTTGAGATTGTTGCTGCGATCCTGGTCCTGTTTGAGATTCACCTTCAGATTGACCACCAGGCCCTTGGTTCTGCCATTGTTGTTGCGATCCTGGTCTCACTCCGCCTGGACCGGGCATGAACTGCCCTGGTTTCGGCTTAGATCCGGGTCTCAAACCCGGTCCAACAATAATTGGACGTTGTGCTTCGGTCAATTCTTTCTCTTCTTCAGCGATCACATTTTGTTGATTTTTTATAACCTGTTGCTGTTGATTGATCACATTCTGTTGTTGTTGCTTCTGCTGTTGTGCTTGAGCCTCAGCCTGAGCCAATTCTTGTTGTTGCTTTTGTATTTGCTGTTGCTGTTTCTGGATCTGCTGTTGTTGTTGCGCTTCCTGTTGCTGTGCCTGAGCTGCTTGTTGTTGAAGCTGTTGCTGTTGCTGTTTAATCTTTTCCTGTTGTTGTTGTAGCTTCTTCAGTCTTTCCTTTTCTCTTTGTCGCTCTGCTTCCTTTTCCTGTGCTAATTTTTGCTCCTCTTGTTGGATTTTTTGCTGTTGTTTAGCCAATTCTTCTTCTTCTTCAGCAATCACATTTTGTTGATTTTCAATAACCTGTTGCTGTTGATTGATCACATTCTGTTGCTGCTGCTTTTGTTGTTGTGCTTGAGCCTCAGCCTGAGCCAATTCTTGTTGTTGCTTTTGGATCTGTTGTTGTTGTTCTTGGATCTGCTGTTGTTGTTCCGCTTCCTGTTGCTGTGCCTGAGCTTCTTGCTGTTGAATCTGTTGTTGCTGCTGTTGGATCTTTTCTTGTTGTTGTTCGAGCTTCTGCAATCTCTCTTTTTCTCGTTGTCGTTCAGCTTCCTTTTCCTGTGCTAATTTCTGTTTCTCTTGTTGAATTTTCTGTTGCTGTTTCACCATTTCTTCCTGTTGTTCAGCTATTTCCTGTTGTTGCTTCTTGATCTCGTCAATTAGAGGCTGTTCTGATGAAGGGACACCATTAGAACCGATTCCTCCCGGGGATCCTGCTGTTTGAGATTGTTGTTGGGATCCTGGTCCAGTCTGTGATTGACTTTGCGATTGACCACCAGGTCTTTGGGTCTGCCATTGCTGCTGAGATCCTGGTTTAGGTCCGAACTGGCCTGGTTTTTGGGGTCTACCTTGAGGTCCTTGAGAAGTTTGGATGGTCACACCATTAGATGTAACTGTTTGAGATTGTTGTTGGGATCCTGGTCCAGTTTGAGATTCACCTTCAGATTGACCACCAGGCCCTTGGTTCTGCCATTGTTGCTGCGATCCTGGTCTCACCCAACCTGGAACCAGGGGAAGTGGCAGAATGTTCGAACCGGGTATGAAATGCCCTGGTTTCGGCTTAGATCCGGGTCTCGATCCTGGTCCAACGATAATTGGACGCTGTGCTTCAGCCAATTCTTTTTCTTCTTCAGCAATCACATTCTGTTGTTGTTGAATTTGTTGTTGCTGTTGATTGATCACATTCTGTTGTTGCTGCTCTTGTTGTTGTGCTTGCGCCTCAGCTTGAGCCAATTCTTGTTGTTGCTTTTGGATTTGTTGTTGCTGTTTTTGAATCTGCTGTTGTTGTTGCACTTCCTGTTGTTGGGCTTGAGCTTGTTGTTGTTGAATCTGTTGCTGTTGCTGTTGGATCTTTTCTTGTTGTTGTTTGAGCTTCTTCATTCTCTCTTTTTCTCGTTGTCGTTCTGCTTCCTTTTCTTGAGCTAACTTTTGTTCTTCTTGTTGGATTTTTTTCTGCTGTTGCGCCAGTTCTTCCTGTTGTTCAGCTATTTCCTGTTGCTGCTTTTCAATCTCGTCAATTAGAGGCTGTTCTGATGAGGGGACACCATTCGGGCCGATCCCTCCCGATGATCCTTGCGTTTGAGATTGTTGTTGAGATCCTGGTCCAGTTTGCACATTAATTTGTGAAGCATCACCTGGTTTACCGCCACCAGAAACCACTATTTGACTTCCTTTTCCAGGTCCTTGCGAGGTTTCAATTGTCACACCAGAAGAAGTTATTGTCTGAGACTCTTGTTGAGACCCTGGTCCTGTTTGTTTTTGATTTCCCCATTGCATGCTTGGTCCAGAACCACTCCATTGACCTTGTGCTTGGGATTGTTGCTGCGATCCTGGTCCTGTTTGTGATTGACCTTCAGATTGACTACCAGGTCTTTGATTCTGCCATTGTTGTTGGGATCCTGGACCGAGAGGAAGTGGCAAAATGTTCGAACCAGGCATTGATTGACCTGGTTTGGGCTTTGATCCGGGTTTCCATCCTGGACCAATTATAACAGGACGCTGTTCTTTTGCCAATTCTGCTTCATCAGCAGCAATCGCGTTTTCTAGATCTTGGATCACTTCCTGTTGTTGATTGATCACATTCTGTTGTTGCTGTTGCTGTTGTTCAGCTTCTGCTTCAACATCAGACAATTCTTGTTGCTGTTTTTGAATTTGATCTTTTTGTTTCTGGATCTGTTGCTGTTGTTGTTTTTCCTGTTTTGCAGCTTGTGCTTTTTGCTGTTGAAGTTGTTGCTGTTGTTGCTGGATCTTTTGCTTTTGTTCCTGGAGTTTCTTCAGCCTTTCCTTTTCTCTTTGTCGCTCTGCCTCTTTTTCTTGAGCCAACTTTTGCTTTTCTTGTTGGATTTTTTGCTGCTGTTTTTCCAATTCTTCGTCTTGCGTAATGATTTCGCTCTCTAGTTCTTTGATCACTTGTTGCTGTTGATTGATCACATTTTGTTGTTGCTGTTGTTGTTGTTTAGCTTGTGCTTCGGCCTCAGCCAATTCTTGTTGTTGTTTCTGGATTTGTTGCTGCTGTTTCCGGATCTGTTCCTGTTGCTGTGCTTCCTGTTTTCTAGCTTCTTCTTCCTGTTGTTTCAATTTTTGCTGTTGTTCCTGGATCTTTTGCCTCTGTTCTTGGATCTTTTTCTGTCTTTCCTTCTCTCTTTGCCGTTCCGCTTCTTTCTCTTGGGCCAATTTTTGTCTTTCTTGTTCGATTAGTTGTTGCTGTTTGGCCAGTTCTTTTTCTTCTTGAGCGATGATATTTTTCTGTTGTTGGATCATTTGTTTCTGCTGGTTGATAACTTTCTGTTGTTGCTGCTGTTGCTGTTGAACTTGGGCCTCAGCCTGAGCCAATTCTTGTTGTTGCTTTTGGATCTGTTGTTGCTGTTTCTGGATCTGTTCCTGTTGCTGCTTTTCCAGTTGCTGTGCCTGGGCTTGTTGCTGTTGAATCTGTTGTTGCTGCTGTTGGATCTTTTCCTGTTGTTGTTTAAGCTTCTTCAGTCTTTCCTTTTCTCGTTGTCTTTCTGCTTCCTTTTCTTGAGCTAATTTTTGTGCTTCTTGTTGGATTCTCTGCTGTTGTTCTTGGATTCTTTGCCTTTCTTTCTCAATTTGTTGCTGTTGCTGTGCCAGTTTTTGTTGCTGTTCTTCGATCACTTGCTGTTGTTGTTGAATTTCCTTTTGTACTTCAAGAGGTATCACTTGACCAGGCAGGGTTCCCCATGGCCAGGAAACACTGGATGATCCTTGGCTTTGCGATTGCTGTTGAGATCCTGGAGCGGTTTGGATTTGACTTTGCGATTGCATTCCATTCCCGCCAGTAGAAACGATGACTTCCGGACCTGTATTAGAACCTTGAGATGTTTGTACAGTCACACCACCATTAGATGATCCTGGTCTTGGTAAAACCGGACCTGGGCCCAGAGGAAAGGGTAGAATATTCGAACCGGGTATGAACTGGCCTGGTTTCGGCTTGGATCCGGGCATAGATCCTGGTCTTGGTAAAACCGGACCTGGGCCAAGAGGAAGTGGCAGAATATTCGAACCGGGTATGAACTGGCCGGGTTTCGGTTTGGATCCGGGCTTAGGGCCACTTTGAGATTGACCATCAGGTCCTTGATTCTGCCATTGTTGCTGAGATCCTGGTCCAGTTTGAGATTCACCTTCAGATTGACCACCAGGCCCTTGGTTCTGCCATTGTTGCTGCGATCCTGGTCTCACTCCGCCTGGAACCAGGGGAAGTGGCAGAATGTTCGAACCCGGTATGAACTGACCTGGTTTCGGCTTAGATCCGGGTCTCAAACCCGGTCCAACAATAATTGGACGTTGTGCTTCAGCCAATTCTTCTTCATCTTCAGCAATCACATTTTGCTGATTTTCGATAACCTGTTGCTGTTGATTGATCGTATTCTGTTGTTGTTGTTGTTGCTGTTGCGCTTGAGCCTCAGCCTGAGCAAATTCTTGTTGTTGCTTTTGAATCTGTTGTTGTTGTTTCTGGATCTGTTGCTGTTGTTCCGCTTCCTGTTGCTGGGCCTGAGCTTCTTGCTGTTGAATCTGTTGCTGTTGCTGCTTAATCTTTTCCTGTTGCTGTTGTAGCTTCTTCAATCTCTCTTTTTCTCGTTGTCGTTCTGCTTCTTTTTCTTGGGCTAGTTTTTGTTTCTCTTGTTGAATTTTTTGCTGTTGTTTGGCCAATTCTTCTTCTTCTTCAGCAATCACATTTTGCTGATTTTCGATAACCTGTTGCTGTTGATTGATCGTATTCTGTTGTTGTTGCTGCTGCTGTTGCGCTTGAGCCTCAGCCTGAGCCAATTCTTGTTGTTGCTTTTGAATCTGTTGTTGTTGTTTCTGGATCTGTTGCTGTTGTTCCGCTTCCTGTTGCTGTGCCTGAGCTTGTTGCTGTTGAATCTGTTGTTGCTGCTGTTGGATCTTTTGCTGCTGTTGCTCAAGCTTCTCCAGTCTTTCCTTTTCTCGTTGTTGTTCAGCTTCCTTTTCTTGAGCTAACTTTTGTTCTTCTTGTTGGATTTTCTGCTGCTGTTTCGCTAGATCTTCCTGTTGTTGAGCTATTTCCTGTTGTTGCTTTTCGATCTCGTCAATTAAAGGCTGTTCTGATGAGGGGACACCATTGGAACTGATCCCTCCCGGTGATCCTTGTGTTTGAGATTGTTGTTGAGATCCTGGTCCAGTTTGAGATTCACCTTCAGATTGACTACCAGGCCTTTGGTTCTGCCATTGTTGTTGCGATCCTGGTCTCACTCCGCCTGGTATGAACTGACCTGGTTTAGGCTTAGATCCGGGTCTTGATCCTGGTCCGACGATAATTGGACGCTGTGCTTGGGCCAATTTTCCCCCTTCTCCAGCAATCACATTCTGTTGTTGTTGAATTTGTTGTTGCTGTAGCTGTTCTTCAAGCTCTTGTTGTTGTTCGAAAATCTCCTCTAAATCCTCTATTTGTTGTGGGGCATCGTTCGATCCAGAACCGATTGGTTGAACGGAACTTTGGGATGGTTTGATAACTTTCAATCGGAATTCACTTTCTTCATCTTCAATGTTTATATCAGCTCTTATCATCTTGATTTCATTCTTATAGATTCTCTGAATAATTTGTTTATTCTTTGGATGGCGCAATGATTTTCCAACGATACATTTTCTTCGATCACCACCGGCCAAATGGAGCTCATCCATTATTCGTATGTAGCTCCCCTCGCATAGACCTTGTCTACCTCTGCCTTTCATCCGGAAATCGTTGGGTTTTCTTTGTTCCAATGTAAGGGATACTTGACGCTCAAAACAGCTATCATATTTCCAACGGTTTTTCAAGCCGCTTCGCGAACCGCAACCAAAGTTCAACGATTGAAATATACCCTGTCTTCTTTTGAACAATTGTGTACATGCTCTCGGGGCTAGATAGTCGATCATTCCGGGTGAACATCAATCAATTAATTAGCAATCAATAATTCCCGATACGATCGAATTCAAAATTTACCTAGGCAATTAGAGTTGGCACGAATCGGTATAACCACAACGTACAATCGTAACTGTGTTGTACATTTTACATTGACCCGTATCTTTAAATCTTCATCAGGTTTAGCATCCAAATAGACTGATAAAGACGAAGTTCATCAAGACCGGTCGATTGATTGATTTGAATTATAATTTACTTACATGATTGAATTGAGGTACCGGCGAATTCGGATAGTTGAATTTTACCATTATAATTCTCGTAATTCTCAAACTCTACGAATGCATTGGAAGCGCTCATATTTTTAATATTCATAACCACCTTGTATTGAATCACTTCCGGGTTTCTTTCAATTCGGATTCTATAATCGCCCATACGATATGGTTCATTGCTGGTCACCAAATTGATAACATTTGTGCCAAGGATTGTGGTCTCGACTGCTCGGGCGATTTTCGGCAACGCCAATAGCCGATACACATCTACATCGATCATAAAGTGGTTGATCAATATTTAGTATTCACGAAACATCGTACCGGAAAATCCACATACCTCCAAGACATCTTCTGCCTTGACCATCTTCATTTTTCGAAGATAAAGTACGTTTTTGTTGGCCATACCAAACACGTAAGAATTCTTCTTCAATATCACCGAACAAGCTGGCCGGTAATGATTCTGATTGTGCACCAATATAGCCTTGATTGGTAACACAAAGTTCTCTCAAACATTCATTATTGGAACATTCTAATAGTTTGGTGAATTCACTATTATGACGACGTTTTGGCGCCTTCACCAGCTCAACGATGGCCGGTTGATCTAGCAAAACAGGATTATTGATCTTGGGTTTTCGGGAGATAAAATTCCTGAAAAAAAGAAAAGGAAGCTTACCATTCGATGATCTTTCACTACCACCGATTAGTTGATCGCCGATTCCGGTGATCAATGAATTAAGCCAAGATTCTTGTTCATGACCATCGATATTGACACTCAAAAATAAAAGTAACAAACCAATCCAAACCAAACGCCTGGAATGGATTTCAACCAACATTATAAAAAAAATCAGGGAAATTAGAGCCAAAACACGGAGAATAAGAAAAGATCAAACGATCAGCTCTTCTGATCGAGAAACGAAAACCAAAATACTTAAAGCTTCGAAAAAAATGAATGCTTCGAATTCGAACGAAACATGGATGTTTAAATATTCGTTCGAAGTGCCACTTCTTTTCGAACGTCAAGAATAGAGAATGAATATCTGTCAGATTCTGATGATCCGGAAAACGTTCATGTCAAACGAACTAATTTGATCTGATCAAAATTAAGCACGTATTTAGTTGGAAAAATTTTCTCCACAAAAAAGCGGAATCAATCGAATTGGTTAAGATCAATCAATCAATTCGTCATCTCCATCATTATTGGTTAATCCGAGGTAATCCGAAATCCGTCCGAAATGGATTGCTACAATCGAATCGAATCGATTGGTTCCAAAAATGGTCGAATTTTGCATCTGGATTTTGCAAGCGACATTCCAGAAGGAAAGGTGAGATTATGCAATGATTTTGATTTCATCATAATTCAAATTAATTAATTCGAATTTTAAAAACACGCCCACACACACAAATAGATGGATGCGCACCGACAACGACCAACCAACCAACCAACCAACAGGAACGCTGGTAAGCGCATGCGCTTCTTTTTTTCAAATATTTTCGTTTAGTTAGTTAGTTTTTTTTCCGGGTAAATTTTACAAACTATTCAGGGAAAACATCAATGACAATGAAATCATCTTTTTGTTTTTCGTCCACAGTTTAGGTTAGATTAAGTGAGATTAGGTCAGGTGACATCTAGAATCGAGAAGAGAAAAAAATACATAGGAAATACAAAGAATTTTCGAGGTTAAGATTTTTTTGAAGCCGAGGTTCCAGAATTATGAAGATTTCATTTTTATTTTCATTGCAATTCAAAGCATCCGCGTTGGATCCATATTGGTTGATGATGATGATGGTGATGATGGCAATGTTGTGGATGCAGATCCGGATCCGGATGCTGGTGGCAAACTAGACCTAGATTCCTTGAATCCGCCTTCGTCCGATTCGTCGGCCATCAATTGATTGGACAATGTTTTCCATAAAAGATAACGTAAAATCAAATCACGATTCTTGTTGTTGATCGTTGTCGTGATGATGGCCGGTACCGTTTCCATCCAAGATGATGATGGTGTTGCATAATCTTCTTGCAACAAGTTTAGCAAACTAAATTCTAGCTCGGGTAATGATAATGATGATGATGCTATTGTTGAATCGACCAAAGCAGCAGCAGCCGCATCCGTTGAAGCAGGTAATGTTGATGATAGCGACGACGAGGACGACGATGAAGATGATGTGGATGCGGATGCGGAACGTTTGTTACCAACACCATTCTTCTTGAAACGCCAACCATCGCCCCATTTGATGCAATTCTCGATGAATTTCCTGAATTTATGTTGATCACCTTTGATGTTCCGCGCGGCCAATTCTTCTCGTACAGCTTCAGCTTTTCGTGGGGGGGGGGAAGAGGGGGTGATATTTTGATACCGTTATGAAATACTAGTACCCATAACGGTAATATACATACGATTCTGGATCACATCGTTACATTTCCATGGTTGGTTCATGTCCATACCGAAACCGACCGGACCACCACCACCAGCAATAGAAGCTTGGACAAGTGCTGGACCGAAACTAGAGCTGCTGATGGTCATGATGGCCAAACAAAGGCCGATGATTATGGTGAACATTGCTGACATTGATGACAAGTGTGTCATAATATTTTGGCCGGACAACGATTGAATCAGGGATTGATTGAATGAAGCCTAAAAATGGAATTGATGAAGATGATGATCCTAAACACAAACGCAAAAGCTCAAAGTGTCTCAAAAGAATATTCTGTCTCTCGGTGTCTCCGTGTTGAGGAAAATTTTCGAATCCGAAAAATCCGGGAAAATAAGTTTGTCGCGTGCGCGATCATTTTCGAGATGGCTTTTTATACGAACACACCAGCCAATAATGATTCTGGGAACAGGAGCACCACCACCACCACCACCAGGTATAACGGTACCAAAAGTACCGTTACCGGGACCGTTAGCAAACGCAGCGCAAGACATTCTTGGCAAGCGTGCATTAATGGTGTGTGTAGCCCGAAAACAAAACGTCATTATTATCATCACCATTATTCTGGCTATTATTTTTCGGTTGTTGTTTTTGTTGTTGTTGGCTATTCGCTTGGAACAATTTTTTTTCGGGTTCCAAAATTCCTGGACCATAAATCCACATTGTCTTCTTCTTCATCTTCATTGTTGGCCCGTAAAAAAAATCTTCCACTTGGGAATCGCGCCCGAAACCAATTCTGTGGAACTTTGTTCCAAAGGAACTAATTCTAATTCTAAGGCATGTGCCGAGGAAAATTGCTTCCCAGAATAAATGTGGATGGAGAAAATTAAACTAAACACACCCACACATGCACACACATCCTCTCAGACACGCCCACGAGCCATCAAGAATGGCCCGCCAAACAAACGATTCCCAACAAACGAAAAAAATGGCAATAAGGTTTTAAGGTGTGTGTGTGTGAGCAAAATTAAGAATTTATAAATTTTTCAAAATAACAATAGAAAATTCAACAACAACAAGACGATGACGACGAAGACCAAGACGACGATGAAGGTCCATTTGGGTCCAATTCAAGATCGAAGATGATCTTGTTGATTGAACGTGGGCGAATTTTGTTCTTCCGATCCCGATCCGGATTTACCTCGAAGAGAAACAAAGGGAGAGAGAGAGAGAGAGAGAGGGTTGTATAATGGCAATTGTTATTGTTATACTTTGACGATACTCGATGGACACGAATTCATTTTTGAAAATAGTGATCCAGAATGATCCGAATGATCCAGAATGTATCCAGAATAATTATTATTGTGTGTGTGTGGGTGTGGGTGTGTTGGAAACGATCCCTGAAGTGCCACTGAAACACACGATTGGCACAGAATTGGCCATCCATCCATCCATCTAAAACATCAAGATTACGTCGATGCCTGTATGTGACGTGTCGGGAATATGGAATCTTTCCGGCGGGCGTCAAAGATCTTGGATCTTGTGGATCTTTTTCCATTATGGCCAGCAGTTCAGTTCAAGACCAGCACAAGCAAATTTAATTTGATTCCTCCTCGTCCTGATGTAATTTTATCCGGCTAGTTTTCAAGCCGGAAAAAAACTCAAAACGGGCGTCAGGTTGACGTCCGAGACCCAGCCAACCAGACGTAATGTAAATTCATAAAGGGGAGGGGGGAATATTGAAAAGTTTTTAAAAAAAAAATATCTTGGTGTGGGCGTACACGGGTGTGCATGTGTGTGTGTGTGGCAACGAGATTCGGGCCGGTAGGTCAATGGTCTCGTGTGTGTGTGTGTGTGTCTGGTGTTGGCAACAGGAAAATTGAATTTGTTAAGCGGAAAAAAATGGCGCGAAAAATTCAATTATATTTTTAAATCGACCTTGGCCGCCACCACCACCACCACTGGTCTTGGTTTCATCATTTTGGATGAATTTGCGTAAGTTTGGATTCGGGCTGACTTCAGGCAACAACAACAACAACTGCAATAAATCCAAAATCCAAATCAGAATCCGAAGTTCCAAAAGTTCCGAGAATGTAAAAAAACTAATTATCACTTGATCTTTCCGGGCCCGAGGGAATCGAAGAAAATGATTACATAATCATCGTCGTCATCATCATCATCCCTGGATAGGAACATGGCCTAGGAACACAGAGATCCCCTTTTAAAATTGCGCGCCAAAATGTAGCAAATTCAAACTAATGTACGTTCACATAAACTGTATGACACCCCTCTTTGGTTTTGTCGCGAAGCGGATGCATCCGTCGGGGTGGTGGTGCTGTCCAATGATAATGTAAGGGGGAACATCGTTGTACGATCCTATCGATTAAACAATCAACATCGCTCTCATTGTCAAGCGACTGACTGAAAAAGACTGACTACAAGTCCAGTGAATCGCAAGTCGCGTTCAAAATTCGGTCATGTCGTTTATGAAGGGTCATATTGTTTTGAGAATTGTTTTTTGGCGCCTCTTTTTTTCGAAGCCATGAATTTCTCCTGATCACCTTGGTTACCATTTTTTGATTGTGTTTTGAATCAAATTGAAGAGCATTTTTTCGGTCAACCAGCAAAACAATGAGCGATTAACTAAATGGACATATTGAACTGGTAGCGTTTTTCCTCGTGGTCCAAAAAGAGTGGTACAATGTCTTCGAACCAATTTTTGAACGGCGGTGGTTTAGAAGATTTTCTCCGTGGTAGACAACAATTATCAACGCAAACAACCGCAACAACCAATAATGGTGGGCAATCTTCGACATCCTCGAATTCGTTCGATGCTCCTTCACCGAATCTACAATCAGCCTGTTCATTACATACTGCCATCAACAATCCTTCTAATCACCATCATCATAATCATCTTAGCAAGAATGGTTTTCCATCATCATCATCCTCTTCTTCTTGTGCCGCCGCCTCATCACCATCATTTTCTCGTTTGGTCACATTTTTCGTCGATTCTGTCTCGTCGATTTCAAACTTTGATTCGTGGTTAGTGTTGTCCCGATTATGGATTATTTCTTGTTTTTTGAAAAAAGTTTTCACTTAACATTTTTAGCAAAACCATTCAATTGTTACTCGAAGTTGAGACACGGTTCAACGAGATTCGCGAAGAGATTTCCATACGAATTCTGGATCCAAATGATCCATTTTTTATTTATCTTTATTTGATTGATTTCAATGAATTCAAAAAGTATGTCTTTGGTTTATTTTTCATTTTTTGGTTGAAAACATCCCAATTATTCACACGATTTTTTTTAGGATAAAACAGACGCAAAAACTTTTGGTTTCATTCGAAAAATTCGCACCGAAATTGATTGATATGTTTGAAAAGTGTCATGATGCTACTGGGAAGACAAAACTATCGCAATATTCTGAATCAGGCTCAAGGTTTGAACCCTTTTTTTCACAATTTTAGTTAATTGTTTAATTTTTTTTTTGAATTTTTTAAAGCTATGTTCTTTGCTTGCGAAACCTGTCCCGAGCAGTGTTAACCTTGGACATTGTTGAAATGAATGAATTCAAAAATTTAACTCATTTATCATTCGATATTCCATCGGCTAGTGAAGAATTTGTGCGAAACAATTATTGTTCAATATATCGAAAGTTGAAACAAGAAACCGAACAATTACGTCAACAGATCGAAACATTGGACCAACAGCTAAGCTCTTTGACCATTTCCAAGGCAAGAGATTTGCAAAATTTACGAATGGAATTTGCTCGTGAGAAACAATTTTTGGAGGAAAAGTTGAAGAATATTGAACAAAAATATCTGGAGGATAAGACCAAATGGAACGAAACAGAACGTTGTTTGAAGGCCACCATACAAAAGCTTCAATTCGAATTGTGCAATAAAAATGAACTTTTAGAGAAGGAACGCCAAGATCACGAACGTCAATACCAAGAATGGAAGGATAAATTGAATCAAGAAATGTCCAAAAGATATAATCTGGTTAAAGAGCTGGAGGAAAAGAATCAATTGTTGGCTTCCGAGAATGAACTTTTAAGGATTGAAAACGACCAAAACATTCAGATAAAGGTGAAAAATGAAGAGGAATTGAATTCGATTAGAAAGGATCTAACAAAAGCTAATGAAATAATAAGAAAGTTACAAAATGAAGTGAAATCTTTTCAGGAAAAAATGAAAATATTAAATGATGTTGCGCAAAAACAAGAGGAAATTGTCGGCATAAAAGAATCCACCATTGAACGTCTTTCATTAGATCTGAAACTATGTTTACAACAATTGAAAAACAAAGAGAAAGATATTGAACGATCCAATAAGGAGATGGTCAGTCAAAAATCGCTTTGTTCACAATTAGAAATACAATTGTCCACCAGCAAACAGATAATAGCCAATCTTAACAAAGACTTGGAACAATTGAAGCTTGAAAACGAAACGATTGAAAATCGAGTAAGAATTCGAAATCTTAGAATATCTGAGAACCAGAATGGTGATGATGAGGATGATAATGATGATGATCAGAATGAAAGAAACAAAGAGCCAAAGCCAAAAAATTGTGCCAAAATACGATCATCATCGGCCAGCAATAGAGTGACGAATCAACAACAACAACGTAGAGCTGAAGGTGTGGTGGAGTTTGAAGACAAAGATGATGATGATTTTCCTCACACAACAACAGGAACATCCCGAAAGAATTATTTGTTCAATAATGTTTCGAATAAATTACCATTGAAAGCGGTGAATTTACGTACGACCAATGCTAATCGTAATCAAACAAATGTAATGTCTTCATCATTCAATCCAAAACGAAGATCATTGGTGTAAAATTTGGTGTGAATCAGGTTTAATATTTTGTAAATATTGTAGAATTTATTAAATGATGATTTTGATCCGCATGGTTGATTATTGGTTAACGGTTGAATTGAATTGAATTTAACATCTTGGTTTGAGATCGGATTCGGAATTTGTCTTTGTTTCTCATCATTATTTTAGATGTCGGGCATCTCGCCACCAGGAACCATCTGGGAAGAAAATAATTTAAAAATTTTTTAGAAAATTGATAATTTGATAAGCGCACAAAACTATACCATGCAAACATTGACTCCGTTCAACAGAATTTGATCCAATTTGGTAACTCGTCGTCCCTCCATGGTAATTTCACTAAGATGATTCACAATGAATGATTAAGATTTGTGTTTTGAAAACAAATTTCAGCAAATTGAACAGCACTTACTATTCGGTGACATCTTCCAGAACCATGTCTTTCATCAAGAAAGGAAAAATGAAAATTATTCTCAAATTCAAAATAGAGATTCGAGTGGAAAAAAACTTACTGACAAAATCATCGAAACCCAGCAATGTTCCAACTAATTCTTTATCATTCTTCATGATTATATGAATCCGTGATCCAATGCATTTATCAATCAATTCTAACGGTAATATTGTTGAAGGGTTGACAATCGGAGTGGAGGTGGCCATTTTTATTCAGGTCTTTCAAAAGAAAAATTCAGATTATTTCAAAATGTTGATCGTCGACGATGAAACCGAAAAACACGACTGAGAGAAAGCACGCGTTTTGGGTGATCCATTCAAGCACGGTACAAACAACTTCAACTTTGTCAAACATTACACACACTGCTCATGATTTTGAAAGGGTGGTTTTCTCGGTGTGATTGTCCAATTCATCATCTCGAAACATTTTGATCTCTATTGAAGGCTCTCTGCGAGGAAACCGAAAAAATGCCAGGCAGAAGTGGCTTGGAACGTGGTCCGATATCTCGAGCTAATGTATCATCGTCCACTGCTGCTGGAATGGCGGCTTCATCCACCGCGAATGCACCGCCATTGTTGGAGGTAAATCGTTTGACACTTAAGAAATTTTTCTTAAATCTTGTTTCCACTTCTCTTTCCATCAAGGAATTAGAACGCGAATTACGAACATTGATACGTAAATTTGACCTAACGGCTGTTGCCATATGTGATCGTGAAGGGGCTTTCGTTTGTAAAGGTGGGTGTTGTTGTTGACAATTCCGAGACCTGAAATGATTATTTTTTTTCGGCACACTAAAGTCGCCAATGATACCAAACCAGATGGCCTGTTTCAGCTGACCATGTTGAATCAAAAGCTGGTGAATTCTAGTGAAAACATTCAAAAAATGAATTTCGGTCTACCACGCAAGATATTGTTGGAATATGATCGTTATCAAATAATGAAATTTTTTGGGGACAAATTCATCGTTGCTTTTGTAGCATCAAGCCAAATTCCAACTGGAACATTATTCTCGTTGGAACCTGATTGTTTGGTCATATTTCAGATATTGAAAGATTACCTAGTTGATGGATCATCGTAGCGTTTTGGAGCGAAAAAAAATTGTTTTCTTTGATCGTTCAAGATGTAAAATAATTATCAACAAAATGAAGCGTGTAAAAAATGGACACACACACATATTATATCAAGTGATTAAAATTGTGTTAAACACCCAGAAAAAAAAAGAGAGAGAAAATAAATATTAAAACAAAATACAATTTCGACAAAAAAAAAATTGGTGGGATTCGTTACGTCCCTTCAAGCTGATTGATTGAGTAATGGTTGGTGGTTCCATGGTGAAGAATTCCTGTTTCATTCGGATTTAAGATCAATGAAATGCCGTTCTTGTTTGTAGATTTCTTTCAATATCCAAAATGATCTCATCAAACGAAACACGGCCAACGAATTGGTCAACATTAGTAATGACATTGAGATAAGCTTATACCATTCATAGCTTCTGCATAATGCTATGAATTGAAAGAAAATCACCGCAATTATGGAGAACAATAGTGTTAAAAATCCACTGGCCGGATTGGAAAATACAATCTGGGAAAGATAAATAATGATAAACACAATTATCATTGAATTCGGTTGAAATTAGTGACTTACATAGAATCTAAAATGTGATTGATTACCAGGCTCTGCACAGGTCATGTTGGCTTCGGATTTGTAATATTCTTTCAGATGTCTAACCACAATTCCTGGACCATAGATAACCGATTCGGTCCATTGTGGACATGGGACTAGTGTGTTTCTTGATTCTAATTTTTGCCATTTACCCAAATGCAACGATGCTCGGTGTAGTACATCGTAGAATTGTGGTGAATAAAGATGTGAGGTAAGCATGAAAAATGTACACATGCAGGTGACAAATATGTGTTGCGCTGCCCAAAACGTATCATATTCATGCTGAGTGGGTACAATTGCTAATGGTAAAAATGAACCATAATATGAAACATAGATTGAACGAAATATAATAAACTTTAGCCGATCGTTGAAAATGTTCTTCAATCTTTCCACTTCTTCACGAACCAAATATGGCGATATTGATGTACAATCATGTTGGACATTTGGAAACGATGTTTGTATGCTGGTCGGCTGTAACATGAAATGTGCAGCACGTAAACAAATCTCTTTGTTTGATGTTTCCGTATCTTTGATCCATTGATATGTACGGATCAGATTCGGTGAATAAAGTATTGAATATATCAAAATTGGACATAAAAATGTTAATAAACCGACAAAACTGTATGATTGAAACAATAATATCAGCAAATAGGTTTGTATGTAGAAAAATAATGAACATATTAAACCGTTGGTCAAATAAATGTATGATAAACGTATGGATGTTGGTAGAATGAATTGAAACTATAATAATTGGAGAAGAAGAAATTTAACAAAAAAATTAAAATTTAAATAAATCAATCAATCAAAAATGTTTACCTTGAAAAATAGATGAGAAAAGAATGATTTAACAATGGTCATCACACAGAATAAAACAACATTTGGATTAATCAGGTGAAAATTCTTCGAGAAAAAAACCGAAACAAAATTAATAAATAAATAGCCACCACTTTTGATTTAAACTCATATCAAACCATTGCATAACGACGATAAGTGTCGGGCATCCACCAAAATGTCCGATACAGGTTCAGATATTGTGTGGACATGGCTATGACAAATATCACTATTGTTTGCATTTCATATAATAATTCGTTTTCGTCCGACAACTCGGGCAGATCGACATGATCCGGTGGCGTGAATACATTGGTTGATTCATTTCTGCAAAACGATTGGTATTGTAAGTTTGAAATATGAAATGACAATCACTTAACGGGATTCGCGATTCTAACCTTTCGGCGGTTGGATCGTAAGAATATTTTGGCGAAGCCATTTTGGTTGAATTACGACCACGCGGTGGTAACAGATACACTTTGTTATTTTTGCCCATTGTTGATTGATATTCTGAATTTTTTTCGATCTGGATCAAGTCTGAATCAAAAAAACCCCAAGGTTCGGTGGGTTGCGATTTTCAAACCAAACTGAATGAATGATCTTTTTTAAAAGTTCTTTTCAATGTCATTGAATCGATCCAGAAACTTCCACAAATGAAAACGTTTGTGTGTGATATGGCACTAACCATATAGATAGAATTTTTTAATTTTTCTTTGAAGAAAAATATCAGCTACACATACCACAAACTAACACACACGCACGCAGACATCGATTCTTTGATCACGTGAGTTTTTTTTTCTAGTGTTTTCCCTTTTTTCCCCGCAAATTTTCCATTTCCTTTAATAGATGACAGGACATGTTGTTTTTGCTGAAAAATATTAAAGCTTTAGTTCAGTGTGTTATGACCATGAATCTCGAAAATTTTCGTGTGTTTCATAAATGTTGATTGAATTTGTTTGAATTTTTTTCTCTCCTTCCGAAAAGGTCTGATTGCATAATTTTGTATGTGTGGTGATTAATAGAAAAATTCCAACAACCAAATTTTCCGATACTCGGAGATCATCGGAAAATTTTTCTTTTCCACTTGATGGTGAACCTTGGAATTTTATCGTCTTGAGAAGATGTAAACTACATTATTATCTGCCATGAAAATAATATGCTGTTGTTACAATGATTGATGAAATTCACCCAACGATAATGTTGCAACAAACAATATTGATGGCTGAAAGCTTCTGAACAAAAAGCCAGCAGCCAGCAACCAAGACAGCCAACACAACAACAACGATGATCAAGAAAAAGAAAAAAACCCCAAAACAAAATATAGCTGTAGATGATACTGTTTTTGATGATTGATATTTGAAGGAAAATTATAACATTTTTGATGATCTCATCAACATCACCACCACCACCACCATTATCCTTCTGGTTTATATTGAAGTTATTAATAATTTTGAAAAAATATGATATACTCTTATCGTTTAAAACCAATCTTGATTGTTGAAGTCGCCCGACCCGGTTATGTAGTAAAGAGATAAAGCAGAAAAAAATTTATGATTTTGGTTACCTAAAACAAAAAAAAATGTACGTTTCATTCAATTTTCCCAAGCTCAAGGGTTAAATTAATCTTTAACAATAGTTTACTGATCCGAGTGTGTCGCGCAGTTTAAAACATTGATATTGTTCCGTTGATATTTAAATGCTGAAACAAAATGTGAACCGAACAATTTGGATTTGATTTGATTATGTCGAAGGAGAAAAATCCAAAAAAATTCCTATTCGATTGTACTTGTAGTTTTGGTTAAACAATTTAAACTTGATCCAAATTGTTGCGCGCTGCGCCAGAAAATAAACACACACACATTTTCAGTGATCATTCTGGGCAATTTTCTTCTATTTCTGTTGATTTTCGGTTTGACCGAAATTGGCCACAAAGGCACACACACACTCTCACATCAATAGACATTTTTGGCTTTTGCTGATGTCGTCGTTAATTTGTTGCTGTTGTTGCCCCCGCTGTTGTTGCTGCTTTTGCTGATGTTTATGCCATGTTTGTTGAAGTTCCATAAACAAATCAATAAATGTTGATTATAATCGATCATCGTCGTTACCATCGTTAAAGCCGGATTTGCAGAGAAAATTAATAACAAAATCAAAATAAAGAAGAAGAAGACGCATAGCGAACTATAGAAATTGAGAATTACACTGAGAGTGAACGAGAAAGAGAAAGAGAAAAAAATTACAATCCAAAATCGAAATTGATATTTCCTGATGTTGATCGATTGAATAATCATCATTCAAGAGAACAAGCCATCAACAACCAAGAAAAAAACCAATCCAAACCAAACCAAGAGCTTCGTTCAAATCTTCGAACCAACCAGCCGAAAAATCAAAACACCACCATACAATGAACCTGGGCCGAGAAGCAGCCATCAAACCAAACAACCAACAACAAGATGATAGTACATCGGTGAATTCCGTTTCTGAATCCACGGCAATCACCAGCAATTCTGATTCGGAACAAGTGATAAAAACGCCAAGGACAGGTATTATTACGCCCACCAGATCATCCAATGGTGATGATGATGATACTTCACCACCATTTTCGGATGGTGCTGAACAAACAACACCGAAAGCATACAAAATTCGACATTTCTTATTGATTTTGTTCGTACTACTTTCAATGTCCAATTCGTTTCATTGGATACAATATTCGATTATTGAGGCAATTGTTAGCCAATATTATCATGTGTCAACATTTTGGATCAATTGTACATCTGTGGTATACATGTTTAGCTATATAATCGGTATAATACCGGCAACATATCTACAGGATCGTTATGGTCTTAAAGTATGTTTGATAATCGGCTCGTTCGGTAATGCCTTCGGTTCTTGGATCAAGTGTCTTTCCGTCGAACGGACAAGATTTTTTGCGGCCATGATCGGCCAAACATTCGCAGCATTTGCTCAATTGTTCATTTTAAACATACCACCAGTGTTGGCGGCCACTTGGTTTCCAAGCAATGAGGTTACCCGTGCAACCGCTTATGGTGTTTTCGGCAATCAGGTTGGCATCGCTCTTGGATTCCTGATACCGCCACTTTTGATGCCAACATTGCCGGCCAATGTGACTGAATTGAATGCCAAACAATTGGAACATGTTGAACGTGGTTTCAGATTGTTGATGTTTGGCGAGGCCGCTATCACAACATTCATTTTCATAGCGATTGTGATGTTCTTCAAGAAACGCCCTAAACGTCCACCAAGCCAAGCGCAAGCATTGAAGCTTGATTTGGAGATGAACGATTCAAAACGAACATATCTTAGAACCATGAAGAAATTATTTCAAAACAGGAATTTCGTATTTTTGCTGATCAGCTACGGTATGAACACTGGTGTTTTTTATGCACTGTCCACCGTGCTTAGTCAGATGATCACCAAAGCAATGGGCGCACAATATTTAGTGGACGCCGGTTATATGGGTCTTAGCATAACCATTTCCGGTATAATCGGATCGATTGTATGCGGCTATATTCTGGGATGGTCCGGAAAATTCAAACTAGTCACACTGGTCATTTATCTATTCTCAGTATTGGGCACATGTGCATTCACGGCAGCCATCGAAATCAAATCATTACGTTTGTTGTATTTGGCCTGTGCATTGTTAGGTTTCTTCATGACCGGCTATCTGCCCATCGGATTTGAATTCGCCGCCGAGGTTAGCTATCCACTTTCCGAGGGCATTTCGGCCGGTCTGTTGAATGCTGCTGCTCAGGTAATTGTGTCTCACTTTGGATCCATATCCATCTAATTATTCGTTTTTGTCCATCTTGTTCCCCAAAAAAACAATAGATATTCGGCATAATATTCACATTTGGATCAACACCACTGATACAAAAATTTGGCCCCAAATCCACCAACATTGGCTATATAATAGTATTGGCCATTGGTTTCGTACTGACCACAATGGTCGAAAATGATCTTCGTAGACAAAATTCTCAAATTTGAACAACTTTCACTACTACTAATCGCCAGCAAAAGGACGATGATGAATGATGATCACGTGTTAAACCGTACGCACCGTATTTGTTTGTTTTTTTATTATTTTGTTGCTAAATTCGTCAAGTTTTTTCAATTGGTGTATGAAATTTTTTATTTATTCGCACAATTTTTTTTCTCTCACATTTCACCGAACAAACAAACACCACCACTCACACACAAAGCTTACAAAGTTTTGCTCAACCAAAACTGAATTTTTTTCTCCGATTTATATGAATCAACAATTTATATCGCCCATTTTTTTCGGCTACAGGATTTCCTCTTCGCCTTTCCGTGTGTCTTTATCTCATTGATTTTATAATAATAATAATAATGATGATATTAAAATGAATAATTTTAAATTAGTATGAATGAAGATGAATTGGTTATCCAAGCTAAGTTGTCAATCGTTGATTATGAGCTCATCGATGCCCCAATCTTCATAGCTCCCGTCTGGCAAAAATCTTCGAATTATCAACGGAATTTTACGCTCTCTACAACAACAACGATTCAAATTAATTGGGTATTTTAAAATTTGCTGCTCGAAACACTTACTTGAGCTCTTTCATGGCGATCTGTAGTGGATCGGTTTCACCCTCCAATTCCACCATAATCGGGGCACACATGGCAATCTGTAGCGCACGTGTGCCCAACACTCGTGCACGTTCATATTTGGTCATATAAGGTGTGGTTATTTTTTTGGCATTCTGTTTCTGTTGCATCTGATCGGATGGTAAAAATTCAACATTTTCATCCTCTGGTCCTTCTTCGATTTCATCCGCATCTCCACCATCATCGTAATCTCCTCCGATGCTTTTAGAATAAAAAAATCACATAAAAGTAAAAACAACAAAAAAATCAACTTACTCGTCAATATCGTATTCGTCGTCGGACATTTTACTGTCTTGAAACTTGTCAGTTTAAAACTAAAATTGTTGGAACGCAAAAATTTAGCCAATTGTCAACAGCACGCGTTTTTTCCAAAACAATGAGGGGCCATCCTTAAAAGGCATGACACAGTGAAACATCTGTTTTTCTGTTGGTAAATTCAAAATTCTTTCGGAATTTATGCTCCGCTGAAAAAATCTTTTTATTTTTGGAGATTTACATTTTCGTAAAATGAAAATCTCGATCAAAATTTGACAACATCGAACGATAAAAAACTAGGATTCAAGAATAGATTTACAATTGCTATGATTTTAAAACTTTTTGGCCTCTTCCAATTCTTTCATTCGTTCCACAATGGTCGAAGCTAATTGTTGATCTCTCAAGTAACGATTTTTTTGTATTTTTGACGGTGGTCCGTATCCACGGCCATCCAGATAGCTCCATTCGGGCAGATAATTCAATCTGTTCTCGGGTCGATTATATTTTTTACGCCATTCCTTGACACTCATGTAGGAACACTTGTCGACGTTGTGCAGCGACGTTTTGGTCATCGAACAGAACCTGGACCAGGAGGAAGACGGCAAAGATTTGATGGCAAACATCCCAACGAAGTTTGATTGGAAGAAAATTCAAAAAACCTAGTTGTTTTTTTTGGTAATTTATAAAATGAAAAACACAAATGAAAACACAGTGGTTTTCCGGAAACATTTCCCGCTGTGATTCAATTTTTCTTTCCAAAAATATTTCCCCGGGAAAGTTGCTGGGAATTGATTGATTTTATTTTTTTTAGAAAAATTAAAAATTTTACAAATTTCAAATTCAAAATTGGCGCGCCACAAGCACGCTGAATAAATGGCATGACAATGTCTCATAATATGATAAAATATTGGGCGCGAAAATGTGATATATTTTCAAATAATAATGTGATGATAATGGTCAAATTATTAAAGGAATGGAATTGGTTTATTGGACATTTGTTTTTTTTTGGGACAAACCATGTCCAAATTGACATGATTGGTCTTGGTTCTTGGAAAAGGGACGTTAAGTTGCAGGGTGAAAGTGTGTTTTTCTTTTTTGTTCTATAATGGAATGGTCTTTTCACATTCAGAATCCTTGAATATATCCATAAGCTTCCAGGGTGGACATGACCAAATAGAAAAGCCATAAAAATACGAAAAAAGTTACCGTGGCCAGTTTCGGAACGATAGGCCCGCCCAGTTCACCACCAATGTACACACGACGTATCATCAACACTGCTGCACAAATGAACGCACATATACAGTACAAAAGAACGGAGAATCCTAGACTGCCGGGTTCCACTTGGAATCCACCTGGGGTACCTTTGATCGCGTGATAGATGGCCGCCATGGTCCATGCAACACCGATGCCCAAGAACACATTGACAGCGTTGCTTCCGGTCACATTACCGATGGACGAGTCGGCATTTTTTTCGTTTTCCGCAGCGATTTTGCTTGCGAACGTATCCGGAACGGATGTTCCCAAAGCAACCAACGATATGGCGGTCACGGAATCTTTCAGGTGAACGGTAGAGCCAAAATGTGATGCAAGATCGTTGATCAATGCTGTGAGCACACCAATCATGGTGATCGATACCAGAAAACAAGCCCATCCATTCCAAATGGTCGCCGGTGGTACGAATGCAAAGGCTATCTTCCAGAAGAATGTTGCATAATGTATGAAATAATCACAACAGGTACGATTAACCACCACAACCGTATCATCATCTTTTTGTCCATCGCTTTCACGTTTGGAACCTTCCAAATCGTCGCTCAACGATGATGAAGCGCTAAGTTTGTGCATCTTCACCGCTGTGATGATTTGATTCTCCCAACTTCCGGCACGATCAGCCAATCCTAACGTACGTTTTCTTCTCATCAAACTGTCCACGATTTGTTTGAACTCTTTGGACTCTCTAATCCTGATCATACATTTGGTTAGATCGCCTAGACGCGGTGCACCACGTTCATCAATCGCTTCGGTGGTGTCCTTACGATATGGTTGATACAGTTCCACATAGAATATGGAATTCTTTTCATAGTTAACATTGTTGATGATCTTCAACGAAATATGTTTCAGTGTTTCATTATTGTTGAATATGAGCTGCCCTTCGGCCGGTTCAAAATCTTCGTTTGGTTTGGCTGTTGCAGCGATTGTCCTATATGGTACGGCAACGGTTCCCCGAGCTCCACAATATCTGACCACATCCAAACGATACACACCGATGGTTTCCGGTATTTGGAAGACATTGTTAACAAACGAAAACACACCACTGTGATCATCGTCCAGGATGTTCACCCGGGCTCGATCATCCACAATATTGATGATCGGCTTTTGATTCTCTTCGGCATCCATTGCCACCGATGGAAATTTAGCATCATACAGGCGAACATAGAAATGCTCATCCTCTTCAAACTCATCATCGTTGATGATCGTGATGGTGATTTGTTTGTATGCTTCGCCCGGGCCGAAAATGATCGTACCGGACGATGGTTCATAATCGGTACCAGCCTTGGCGGTTCCATCTTCAGTACGGTAGCTGACCACAATGGTCAAATCCAGATCTCCGCTACGACGAACGGTCAATTGCATTTTGCCCACATTCTCCATAACCGTATATTCTTTTGGATCAAATTTAATGTTGATGGTTATTTTTTCATCACCATCTCTTGAATCATCTTGGCCGTCCAGGCCATTATTGATGTTGGTCTTGTGCGATGGTGATGCTGGTGGAAAGAGGCTATCCTTAGAGCTATAGCTATCATTTGGCAGATCCGTACTGCTGCCCAACATTCTTCGGGCCGCTATCATTCTATAATAAGCACGGCTTTTTGGTTGCAATTTGCTTATTTCCTGGCGCCCAATCGATTCTAGCTCTTCCAATGTTGCATTGGGATGACGTGCATAAACATCTTTCAATATTTCGATCACGTTCTCTCTATGATCCTCAATCAATCTTAAATCCTCTTCGCTTGCGTCAATATACTATGGTGATGGCAGGGAGCAGTATGGCAGCATTGGTGCCCGCGATCCGCGGTTGGAACCCAAACAAAACAAAAGATTGGAGCAATCAATTAGATTAAATTAAATTTAAACAAATCATCAAATCAAATCTAATTAAGTTGATGATCCATTAACCATCCACAAACCTTAACATTTTTGTTGAGCATTTCTAATGGAACAGCATCATCGGCGGCGGCTGTGGCTGCTGCGGCGCCGGATGAGCCAATCTGAGCATTTGAAAAATTAGGCACATCTTGATGGTAATCATTATTCAGCACATCTGTGGTGGATGCTGTTGCGGTGGGTGTATCCGAAATAGGATCTTTAAAACCGTTAACATTGTTCAATTCCATTTTTTCATCACCGCTACCATCTTCATCTTTGCTGTAACCTTTTGATGATGATGACGATGATTGTATTTTGGTCGGTGGTTTATTCGGTGATGATTCATATAGGCGACGATTACGCCTAAAACGATAATGTTTGTCCAAATATTTATAGATCAACAAACGTTTATCGGCAATATAGGCCAATTGTACGGTGAAATAGAAGAAGAACAATGTCATTAAACCTTCCCAAACTTCGATGACGCCCGGCGAGAACCAAATCAATATGATCAACATCCAAACATAAGCAAACACAGAGAACAGCATGGTCACAATGAACACTCTTAAATATTTGATCTTTTTCACTTGAGTACTAGGCACTGCCCAAACACAGATAGCTATAATAACGAACATATTGAATGCTGCCGATCCAACAATGGTACCCGGACCCAGTTCGCCAGCTTCAAAGTTTTGAGCATAAATTTCTATAGCTGACAATAGGATCTCGGGCGCCGAAGAACCCAATGCCATCAAGGTTAGATTGGAAACGGTTTCGTTCCAAATCCGTACGGAGACAATCTCTTTTTTACCATCCGGACGTCGGACGATTATGTCCCGTTCTTGACTGGTGATCTGTTCGATAGAGGACATGAAACGATCGGCAATGATCGCCACACCGACAAACATGTAGATCAAAGCTAGAAGATAGACCAGCCCATGTAGGATCATGGTCTGTAGGGTACCATCGGAATGCCAACATGGTAATATAAGACCATCCTGGCAATGGAATATATAGCCGCCGATCGGTTCAGAAGTGGTGATGGTTTGCGGTGATGAGCTCAACAAATATGAATTCAAATTATCAAAACTAGTATGATTTAAATGATGAAAATTATCAGTAATGGTGGTGGTTGTGGTAGAATCTGGTCCACTGAATTGCAAGGATTGTAATGAGCTTGAATTGATGGTGGCAACATCATCACCAATTTGATGGATTGATGATGATGAATTTGCAATGAAAGACAATGGTGATGGCGATGATGAAGAGGATGATGATGATCCACCAATGATTGATGGATCGATGATGGTCGAAAAATTCATAATGCCGATGTTGGTGATGATGATAATGATGATGATAATGATGATGATAATGATGGTGATCTGAATGTCAAGGAACGATTTAATACCGACAAAAACATTGGACCATCGGCAAACATGAGGGATTCACGATATACGAGCTGTTTTGGTGGTGGTGGTTGTGGTTGTCTTCAAGAAGAAAATTGATTTTTGGGGGCCAAATCGATCCACCAACAACTAGTAGTATCATTTCAAAAGATCCTGGAAAGAAGAAGAAGAAAAAGAAAAAGAATTTCCAAGAATATTTTTAAAAAAAGAAATTAAAAAAATCTTCTCCGGGAATTCAAATTCGAATGGACAATTTTTTTTAAAATTCGCCACAAACCAAGTACCAAAGTAGCTTATTGAATGGAGCGTTATTTCTGGTTTTTATCACAAGGAAATCGAAAATTCTATCTATTTTTGGAACACACACACACTTTCTCGAATTTTTCCTCCTCTCGACTGACAAAGAACAAATTTCTTTTTTACAGTTTCAATTTTCTACTTGCGCTCGCCTATTCAATTCGGATTCTCTCTCTCTCTCTCTCTCTCTCTTTTTGTCTTTGGAGATGGCGGTAACCCTTTGTTTCTGGTACTGGTTGGTGGTACACACACTATAGACTCAACATACAAAAAAAACTTCGTTTTTTTCGGTCGTGGCGATCGTCACAATCCATCAAATTTAGACCTGAACTGAACTGAAAACGGTAATCGAACCATGTGCAAGTGTGTGTGTCGGTGTCGGTGTGAGAAAGAGGACAAGTGTTCAGCACTTGATTAAAAGAAAAAAAAATCAGCAGAAGAGAACAAAAATTTAGAGCGAGAGAGAGAATGTTTCACACCACACACGGAATTCCAAAATCAATCAAACACTCACACTAGTAAACTTTTTTTTTGGACCAATCCTCAACAAGATGATGATGAATACGACGAACTAGAGAAGAGCAAAAACCATACATATACGAGTATATACACACACTAGAATGGGAGTGTTCTGGTTAATCACACATTCTTAATCACAATCCTTGTCGATCCTAAGATTTTGTTCTTAATTTAGAAACAACACGGCAACAACTGTCCCTTCAACAAGCTCCAGTTTTCTAAGAGTGGTACGAATATCACACCAATCCTCACATTCGGTGATTAGATTATATTTTTGGATCATTATTGAGAATCATCATCAATATGTCTGCGTGCATTCAAGAGTGCGTCGTGTCTGCGTCGGATCCTTCATCAAAAAAAATAAAACCAAAATCACCACCATCACCATTATCATCGATTTGTGATGATGATCGATTTGTTGCTGCCGCCTTACAACCACATTAGTATATTGAATTTCCACCCGCAAAAAATGCACGCAAGCAAATGGATATACAGTACAGTATTAAACAAGAAAAAGGGGCGGGATCAACCACACACACATGTCCAACGATACATTTCACATGTCTAATGATACAATTTGAGGGCGGGATCTAAGACCTCAATCGGGGGCGGGGGGAATGTTCTCTTTTCTTTGCTTTTCTTCGCTTCGGATAATAATTAGAACACAAACACCGATGATGATGATGATTGAATCAATCTTCTGCTTCTTCTTCTTCTTCTTGAGGTTGTGGCCGCCAGAAACGTCGATGATCAACAACAACAACAACAACAACAACGAAAAAACCTGGAGCAAGAGTGGTTGACGTAATATTGTGATTACACACACACACACACACACGCACACGCATACGAATATCCTTAAAAACAAAGCCTTCGATCAATGTGATCAAACCATCGAACCGAATGGGCAATGTCAGAATGCTCGCGATTATGCTTACAAGCAGAATATGCTGCTGTGTAGCTGCATTGCGGCTGCAAGAGAGTGACGACGTTCATGTAATAGAAAAGGTAGACACACACCGGATACACACAACAACGATGACGACTATAATGATGCTTTTCCGGTGCTCACACACACACACCACACGCCTACTCACACCACACCTACACACTCTGCTTTGAGATGATGATGATTTCCCGCCAAAAAAAAACAACGGGAGTCAATGAGCCTGGATCAGGATTTCGCGTACTTCAAGCCTTCAAGCCTTTCAAGCCGTACTTAGAAACGTTGTTTCTAAACACTAACATACCAAACCCCCAAACTGTCATTTCAAAATTATGTGCTTTGCACAACTTAAGCCGCGCCCCTGCGAGGCTAAATAAAAAAAAAGCAAGCCAATCAGTTCAGCCAATCAAAAACAAGAGCGATGGTCTATAAAGTGCCTTGTTACAATAGAAACAAGACGAAGAACAAGAACAAGCAAAAGAAGGAGGAGCGTACGTACGTTCTCGATCATCAATCACGCTAGCTTCTCAACTTTGGTTCACGGTCAAAATTTCAAAGCTGAAGCTGCTAAGCAAAGCTAGCTAAGCAAGCAAGCAGCCTTTAGCAAGCCATCTTTAGGCCCGCCTACCCTACCCTGCTATTTTCGCCATGGCCCTAAAGAGTTTGGACATTTTACCGCTAGAGGGCACACAAAAAAAAAGTTTCGAGGAAACCGCCAAAACCTTCGGGTATCAACCCGGGTTGTGTACGTGTTTCAATTTGTGTTTTTTGAAAAAACCAAAATAATTAATATACACACTGTCTGTCTTCCTGTCTGTTTGTCTGGATCTCTGAATCTGGATCTGGATCTGCTCTAGGCCGCGATACAGTAGCTTCAGCTATCAGCTTTAGAAGATAATGATCCAGGAAATTCTGGTTGGCTGGCTGGCTGGCTGTTTCTGTGATGCCACAACTCTTTTGTTTTTTTCTTGTTCTTGGTTAAATATACTAAATCTATAATTTAGGCCTGTCCTGTTCTGTACTGTCTATGAAACAGAATATAGATATTTCAAAATTAATAATCGTTTCACATCCACATCCAGAGAGCTTGTGAAATGTGGAAATGGAACGAACTAAATGGAAAGGCGTGTATCCACACCCTACGAAGAGAGAAGAGTGGGAGGAGCAGAAAAAGAGTGGGAGGAGAGTGAGAGGAAAAAAAGAGGTCGAACCAGATTTATTTTATTCGGCGTTTTTTCTCTCTGGGATAATTGAATCTTGGAGCCATGGGGGTGGTGGTAGGGGAAGGAAGGAGGGAGGGAGGGAGGGGTGTGAATCTCTTACTTGGCGCCAGTGCACAGCATTTATAATATTTTGGTTTGTTTTTTTTTCATGATCATGATCATGATCATGATCATAATCATATTCATCCTCTCGTGCTCACAATTCCCGATTCGCGCGCTTGATCATGATATTATTATTATTAGGAATCTTCGACGAGGAGGAGGACAGCATGGCTCCCACATATTCTCTTAGGTCTCTCGCTCGCGCTTTGGGTTGAAATTAACTCCATCAATCATACTTAGAACCAGAACCCGAAAATGGAAGAACAAGAAAAAGAAGAAGAAGAAGAAAAAGAGGAAGGGGAGGCAAAGCAAACGCATTTATCGTTTTCATTTATTGAAACCATGATGATGATTGCGGGCTGCTGTTGATGGCGAAAAAATTCTGATTCTGGAGCACTAAAACAAAACCAGAATCATCAGAACCCTAAACATGCACTCACTTAAGTCTAGTTTTCTTTCTTCTTGTTTTTGGTTTTGTTTTTTGTTTTTCTCCCCAATCCGAATCCTTGGATTCTGGGATTGACGCTGCGCTGGCGCCTTTGGAAATAGGATCTGGAACACGGGGAATCGATAAATACCTCGAATTTTGGGAATCTTCTGGGCTCTTGAATGGTTGATCAATTGTCAATCAATTGATTGGAATTAATTAATGGATTAATTGATTGGGTTCGATCGATCGATCGTTCGTTCGGAAATCGGATCGGATTTTTTTTGATTAATTTGATTAATCCAGGATCATCATAATCATCATACACACGACAACACCATTCTAATTCTCAATGTAGTCACATCAATTGATTGTTGTTTGATCAACACTCAACACCCGCACACACACACATGTATGGATTTAGGATTTTGGTTTGGTTTGGTTACCATCAACAACGACGACGACCAAAACAAATAGCAAATACCAATTTACATAAATAATATTATCATCTTGTGTGTGCACCAATAGGAAGAGCAGCGCAGAGCAGATATCACCAAGTCTACGGTACGGTTATAGACAGACAGACAGACTAGTAGTACTAGTGTTACTAGTCGTAGATTCGGCCAAAATCGATATTTATAATGATGATGTCTATGGTGTGGTGATGATGATTTTCATTAATAACAATATTAAGAGAATACAACAATGATAATGATGATTACAATTAACCAAGAAACAAAAAAAAACGAAAACTCAATTAAAACCAATCGACCAATACACATCGCACACACACCTGTGTTTGTCTATTGGACGGTTTTTTTTGGTGTGGCCGGCTGATTGGATTTGGCTGAATAGTTTTCGTGACCATCCGAATACACTTTTGAGCGCTCGATGCTTCTCCAGACTGACTGACTTGTTGTCGTTGTCGTTGTTACGTTACGTTACGTTGGTGTGTGTTTTTGTGAAACAAACCATCAGTCGTCTTCATTATTCTTCAGCCACCAACTAGTTCTGCTCTTCTTGGTGTTTCTTCTTCTTGTTGTTGTTTTTTCATGGCCGTAGAAATACCTTGTGTGGATACGTTTCTTCGGGTGTGTGTGTGTGTGTGGGTATTTCAAGCACAATCATGTCGACGATGGTGATGGTCTCTTGTGTTATGGCCACCACGATGATGATGATGATGATGATCAAGATGGTATATGCTAAATATGGGCATCATTCATTGTTCAAGCTGCTTGTTTCTTCTTCTTCTTCGTCTTCATCGTACACAAGGCGCCTCAAAATATTGTTTCAGTTTACTATCGCGCCCCAGTGTTGTTCGGGGTGAATTGGATCTCCCTTTTTGATGGCATCGGATGCCATCGGATCCTCTTCTCTTCTCTTTTCAAGGGGAAACACGTAACATAATGCTCGGGCGCGATCTGGCTGGATGTTATAGAAACATAATCGCTGATGATGTTGTTGAACCAGAAACCAGGAACAAAAAAAGCGCGTTTTCCAGCAAGAAACAACAACAAGGAAGCGGAAAATTTCATTTTCCACTTAAACACAGACAGAAGAAAAACAAAATTAATTTACCTAAAACACAAAGTTTTTTCACAAAGACTTAAGCAATTGAATGCAAATTGAATGGAATCGCTCGATTAGATTGGCGCGTCAATTTTCAAAACGATGCCCTTCATAAACAACGTAAGATGGAAGCGGAAAACGAATCGGATTTTGGCGGCGCCATTCAACGCGCCCTATGTATGAGGGGAGTATGTGCGCTGTGTATCAGAATTATTTTTTTTTCGTGAATCTAATCGAATCATATTATTCGGGAAATATATTCTGGATCGATCCAATCGATATTCACGCGCCGTTCTTCCGTTCGTTGAATTCAAGTATTCATGATTGATTTTGAATGATTTCGATTTCGATTTTCTTGTTCGATTTTTTCGGAAAAAAAATTTTCTTTCCGGTTGTCAAGCAGCATTTTTTTTCTGCTTCTCGGTTGCTCGGTCTACGTTTTCGGTAGTCTTCACCCACTTCCTGGATTTATGCACTTTCCCGTCCCGTGTTTATCCGGCAGCTAATCTAGGGCGCTTCAATAGCCAACCGTTTTCCACAACCATGTTGAACCAAGTGCGCTGAAATCGATCCAAATTTTCTCCGTCTCGTTCTCTTCTCTTCTGGTGCGTTCTTGTTTCGGCGCTATACGCCCACATCGTTTTGCTGCTGTTCGGCTGCTCATATAAGATCCGATCATTTCGATAATTCTCGCGGATCATTTCTCTCTTTCATTCCTTTTCTTGGTATTGTTTGTTGACCCAATATAAGAGCAGCAGCGCGTCAATGCGGCAAAAGTTTCACTTTGATATTATTTTGGAAATAAAAAGTGTCGGATGCTCGTTATACTCGTCCTACTTTCTACTGATTTCTGTGTGAATAGTTCTGGCGGAAAATTTTGTGAACTTGTCCTCAGTTTCCTCGGGTCTGGCAAGAGATGCAAGAGCAAGGTGCCAGTAGAATTTTGTTTTTTTCATTCGAAAAATAAGAAAAAAGAAATGATGCTTGAAAGTCTACAATACAATGGAACACAACAATCATTCCATTCATTCATTCATTTTGGGGCGGAGACTAAAACTTGCTATTCCGGATTCGAACGAAAATCATTTTTGATTCCCGAAAAGATTCGATTTCCGATTCGTTCGTTTGTTCGTTCGGTCGCTGGGTCTCGTCTAGTCGTCGTCGTCGTCGTCGTCGTCGTTCATTGTCACTACAAAGAAATGATGATGATGATTATTATTATTGTGTGAGGGTGTGGGTGGGTGGGTGGGTGTGCCCTTTTACAGACGAAGAAATCAATCGAAGCGAAAATCGATTTTATTCCAAATTTACTGGAACGTTTTTCAATTTCTCTCTCTTTTTCCTCTCGTGCTAATTCAGAAATGATGTCGCGATTCAGATTCTGGATAATGGTTGGCTTCTACTACTTCCTTCGGAAAAGAGTGAGAGAGAGAATCAAACCCGGCCGACAACCGAATCGGATCGGATCAAGCGGATTCTGCTGCTGCTGCGGCTGCCGGTGCCGAGTTTGGAAGCGGCTGAAAAAGTCATTAATTAATCATGTAGAGAAATGATTAATTTTTAAACAGGTCTTGTCAGACCATCGTTCAGCGAACCAAACAGCGAACAAAAATTGTCTGGCTTTTGGGAGCATTTTATTTTCATTTATTATTATTACGCGATCAAAACCAATCTTGCCATAACTGTGTGTCACACAATCATTCTGGCCAAAACTAGCGACAAAACTGGTCCGAATCTTTCAGATTCTAGCAAGAGGAAGATTCCATTCATCTTCAGAAAAAAAAGATGGCGCCTTTTCGAGGCGCCACTTATATCATTAGCGGATGTGTTCACCTGCTGCTGCTGCTGCTCTCATTCGTCTCTCGGTCGCTTGCTAGTCGGCTCTTTGGTTCTGGTTGTTTGCCGATATCCGCATTATTATTATTATTATTATTATTATTTTTTTTTGGCTTTTCATCACGAAAACGAACGATTAATATTTAGAAAAAAAATAGAAGAAGCTTGAAATTTACCGTTATTGCAATGCATTACCAGAACCAGAAATAGAAAAAATAATAATGATAATAATGACACTTCCACTTATAACCATCATTCCAGCTTTTTCAAAAAGCTTTTAGATTTGTGTTCCAATAGTAGTAGCAATAACAGTAAAAGTAGTAGGAATAGATCACAAAACGAATCAATCATTAGGCCTACTTGACCGTTATAGCTTCCCAAAGGATAACAGGATACTGGTTGGATTGTTGGAGGATTTGTTAGAGTTACGAAATTTCCGAAAAACCAACCAAAATCTTGAATGAAAAAGGAAATATGGAATGAAGCTAATCAATGTGTGTGTGTGTGGGCGTTGGTTCATGTGTGTCGGCAAGTCGGCGTGTGTGTGTGTGTGTGTGTGTGTGTTGATTCTAAAAATAAAACTAAATTGCAATTTGGATTGAGCCAGCGAAATACAAAAATGGGACAATCATTTGCTGCTTCCCCGTTCCATGATCCTCCAAAAGACAATCACGATGGTGCTGGCGGTATATTCTGGAACCCGAAAAACGAAAAGAACAAATATTTGTCCATTTTATTTTGTCTTTTTTTTCGTTTTCGCAGGTTTTGAGAAAATTGAGATCAAACACACACACACACACACTAAACTAAACTAAACTGAGCTGAACTGAAACTAAAAGCCGGAAAGCCACCAGAATCCGCGTCGACAGCGCGCGTATAATGAAATTCACCCAAGGATAAAATGTCAATTTCCACACACTCGACACTTCATCGCGCGCTTCATCGGCACCAACAATTGATTAGTTAATTTAGATAATTTAAAAAATGCACACAACAAAAATTGTGGCAACGATGCGGAGCGACCAACCAAAAAAAAAACAGAAAAAATTTGAAGAAAAAGGAAGCTTATTTTTTTGAGCTTGCTCATGGGAGAGAAGGGGCTTTGAGCTCATGAAATTATTATCATCATCATCATCATCACCATTCCTAGAAATGGAACTGGGGATTTTCTAAATTCTATATTTCCGGATGTTCGGAAGGCCGGGACCCACTCACACACACACACACACACACACACAAATCGGATGAATTAACCCAGATTAATTGCATTGGCAATGTGTGGTGGTGGTAATTCAGTGGCATTCAGTCAAGCGGATATTTGGCTGTTGGCGTCGTGAAGTTTTAGTTTTAGCTAGTTTTAGCTAGTTTTTTTTTTGAAGAATAATCAGCAAAAAAATTTTTTCCGGGAAAAATTCTGGCGTCATCAGAAAACTGAAGGCCGAAAATTGAGAAATTATTAATTCCGATTATTATCATCATCATCATCATCATCATTCGCACACGGTCGCTGCCTGTAGGTTTTAGCCCGGCAAAACTTTGATCAAATTGTGTGGGTTTGTCGCATGATGTGTTTGTGTGTGTGTGTGTCAATCAAGGGAATGGCCCAAAAGGTGAGGCTTTTAGCGTGGCATGTGCCGTGGCGTTGTTGGAACCACACACACTTGGTTCTTGGGGCTGTTGTTTGACAGACAACAGCACAGCACAGCACACAAGCACACGAACCAGTGAACAAAATGCGAATCATTATTATTATTATTATTCTACATCATCATCATTTTTTTCCATCATCGTCATCATCATCATTCTTCTTTTTCTGGGGGTGTGTGGGAGGGGTGACGAAAGAAAAAAAGGGGCGGTGATCGATGGTAAAACCAAAACCAAAAGTCATGGCGAGAAAAATGATCACGGACACACACACACACACACACTCGGGGCAAAAAAAAAAGAGAAACGGGTCGCAAACGACATTTAACAACGGAGACAGTAGCTTGAAATGGAACTGGAACTGGAACGGGGGACGCGGACTGACTGCCTGAATTCGGGCCAAAACCAGAGAAGAGAAAAACATTGTGCAGTGCAGTGCAGTGAAGCTCATTCATCATCAAATAAATATATGTGAATCGCATATATTTTTTTCCGTCGTCTTGCCTTGCCTAGTCCTTGGTTTGGTGCGGGTAGATTTTCGCCGCCGCGCTTCCAGAAAAGCTCATTGGAGCAGCTTATATTTGGCCCAGAAAAAAAATTATAATGAAACAGAGCGAGCGAGCGAGAGCGAGAGAGAGAAGGGGGATTAAGGGAAATGATTTCGTTCGTTCGTTCGTTTGTTTTTTTTGGGTTTTGGCTGTTTTTCACATTTTGACGGTCGTCCAAATGTTTTTGAACCAAAAAAACTAAAGGATTCAAGTGAAACAAACAAACAAACAAACAAACCAGACAGAATGTGAAATGTTCTGGAACACACACACAAACTGAAGCAAAGCAAGGCAAGCAAACACACATTATAAAATGGTCGTTTATCGTTGGCCAATACACACCCCCCACACCGACGCCCACACACTTTGTGCTCTTGCAAGCTCGCTGGACATGCACATCCATTTTGTGCATCCACGTTTTTTTTTTTTGGTTTTTGTTTTTCTAACGGGATAACGACAGGAAAATGGGACCAACCAACCAACCAAGCAATGGGAGAAACCGGAACCAATAATAACATGACAACACGACGACTATAGCCGGAAAACCACCACTGGAGAATACTTTCGCTCTCTCTCTCTTTCGGCGGAGAAACCTAACCATGATGTCCAATGTGCTTTCATTCATTATTGTTTGATTAATTAATCATTGAAGAGATGAAGGAATGAAAAAATAGAAGAATCTTGAAATGAAAACAAAAATACAAAAATACACACACAAACAGGAAATGGGCAGTTTGTTTTAGGACAGGCAGGAAGAAGAAGAAGAAGAAACTTTGAAGCAGCATCAGTAGCCACAACCACATCGAACAATGAACGGCGCGGATCAAATTGATCACACACACACACAGTCAAAAACGTGGCAGGAAAATGGCCAGAAAATGAAAGAAACGAAGAAAGAAATAAAGAAAGCGGAAAAAGACCATTTTTGCGTTAATACAGTTTAGTCTCGTTTTCTGCGGCAAATTCGCTCTAAAGAAAAGCGCGCATATCAGAAAAAATAAAATACGCCTTTTTCTCCTGTTAATGGTAAGTTATAGTAAGTCTAGTCATCAGGTCGAATCATCACTATGAACCATTGAGAAAGGATAAAACGGTTGTTATAGGCGTCACCAACATGCACAGACACGCACACTGGCTGAAGCTGATCGCTTTTCATCGCGGTTTATTATGTGAGTGAGTGTGTGTCTTGTCATCGCGTGTCAAATCATTACGATGAACCAATCAGAGGGGAGGATGGTTCGTATAGGCGTCAAACACAGGCACAGACACTCGCACTGGCTAAAGCTGATCGCTTTTCATAAGCTCTTATAGGAGGTGGCTCGTCATCGTGTCAAGCCATCACATTGGACCAATCAGAGAGGATTATAGCTTGGTCTCGTGGTGCTTATAGTATGGCCTGTAAGGTGGGCTTTATAGTGGGCTTCCTAAACAAGCCCCTACATGTATGTATGCATGTGTTAATCAAAGAAATTTTTTTGGAAGGAAATACAAAACGACGCCCTACGTTTGCGAAAACGTTCGCAAATCAAAAAATAATCCGCATAGGACTCGAGACCTTACTGTAACAAACGGGAAACAAATAGATCCTAGGTTCTCGTTCGATCACCAACATCATGGTGGATTCTGTCTGTCTGATGGTCTCTCTCTCGCGCTTCTCAGGATTCATGAATAATTCAAGAAAGCAAAAAAAAAGTTAACGGAAAAAATGATAAAATGATATAACGGCAATAAAACTTACCCAGGCACCACCAGCAACAAAAACAACAACAACACCAACAGAACAGAAGTGGGTAAAACCGGTAAAAGTCGAAAAGGATTCTGAAGTGAAAAATCGAAATCGAACGAGAGAGCGAGAGCGAGAGAGAGAGAGAGATTTAGATTCCAAGAAAAGATTCGATTCTGTTTCGATTAGAATCTCGCTTCTTTTTTCCCCTCTTCTTCTTGTTATTATTCTAATTCGAATGAAGAAGAAGAAGATGATGATGATGCCGCAAAAGTAGAAGAAGAAGCGGGAAAAAGTTTCGGGTTATTTCCTGGGTGTTGGTTTGTTTTTGTTGAACATGCAAACAAGCAAGCATATTAACACACCGACACGAACACAAATACGCGCGAATCGAAACGAAACGAAACGAAACTTGATGCAAACTTTTTCTTCTCGGTATTCTCTGATTTACTTTGATTTCGGCTTCTTGTTGTTCTTCTGATTCGGATTCTGATTCTAATATTCTTCTTCTTCTTTTTCTTGTTGTTGTCTAATGTTCTTATGTGATTTTCTTTACAACACCCACCAACAAATTTATTTCGTGAAGAATGCTTGAGCTTGTTGTGTTCGTGGGCCAATCATGTTGTTTTCGCGATTCGGTGTCGATGTCGATGATTTCGATGATGATGATGATGATGATGATTATTGGTGGTTGTGTGGTGGTTCACGGTTTTTTCATGTTTTCACCGTTTTGAATCGATATGGCAGAATTGGCAAAATTGGTGCAGTTTGGAATCGGGTACACACACACTCACTCACACACACACACACAAATAACATTAGAACACCGATACCGGATTCCCGGTTCCGCCCGGTGATTGTAACGGTGCGGTTTTTCATTTCTTGCTTTCTTATTTTTTATTATTTGGCACCCTCTCTCCGGTTGAACATGTAATATGCATATTGTTGGATTGATGATGATGATGGTTTTTCTTTACGACGACCACACAACCACGGTAACGCACACACACACAGAGATGTTGATGATGATGATGATGGCGGTGGTTGTGGTTGATGTTTGGATAAGAGGGGCGGCTGCCGTTGTCGCCTTCGATGACAACCGTTTGAGAAGCGGATCTTGATGGATCTTTTCACACTAAATTGTACACTAAACAAGAAATGGAGACCGATGATTCGCCGTTTTCTGGTGGTGGTAATTTTTTTTTAGGTTGGAAATGTTGCGATGCCAAAATGAAAGGCACCGTAATCAATGTTTGCTAATGTGATTTGTATGATTTTGAAATGATAAAACATACCAAACAAAAAAAACCACTGCGTTCTGGAATATTAGAAGATATTTTAGTTCTTTGTGCTCTTCTTCTTCCACATCTTCTTCTTCGGTTGATGGCCAAAGATATCTTCACGCTATCTTGTCGTAATGGACACAAAGAAATGGTCGTTTTAATGATTTTAATTTCGGGCGATCATCGAACACACACACTCTTCTTTCAAAGAACGATTCGAATTTCCGGAAAACGAATTCGAATTTTGTCGGTGATGTTCATAAATGACGTGCCCACCGGAAATTCGAATGTTTTCCCTCGATTCTAATTCGAATTTTAATGATTCATTTTCGTGTTTTTGGCTCTCGTCTTCTTCTTCTTCTTCGTCTTTAATCCAAATCAATAATTTGTTTAATTTGTTTCTTTCCAACGAAGTGCAAATCACCATTAAAGACGAAAACATCGACGATTATAAGTTCACAAATCATCTCATAATCATTATTATTGGTCGGAATTATGGTGATAATTATTTGCCGACTATGTGGATAAACTTTGGCCAATTTCCGATGGCAGCGGGGCGTCCTATGGCCACCACCACGATACGATTCAATCTCTTCTGCTTCTTCTTCTCTGCTAAAGCAAACATCATCATCATCATCATCATCATCAACAAAACTTGGTAACACAGCACAGAAAGATTATGGTAAGAGAAGAATGCAAAACGAACGAAAAAATAAATAGAAGCAATTTGGTTTTAAGAAGAAGATCTGAAGAAGACGACGAAGAAAAAGAAGACGAAGACGAAAAAAAAACCGAAGAGAAACAGAAAAAAAGGAAATATCATCGATTGACGTCATAAATTGGGTATCATTTTTTTTGGTTCGGGTTGTTCTTGGTGGAGTCTCTTCTTCGTGGAATTGGTGGAAAGAGGCTTTCTCTCTCTCTCTCTACAATCTCCCTCGCTTGCTCCGTCGCTAGTCTTAAGCCTCGGCTCAAATTTTTTGTTTTGTTTTTTTTATATTTATAATTTTCATCATCATCATCATCATCATTTTTAGTATTGTTCGGGCCAAGAAGCACGGATTTTTTCCATTCCGGATTCCTTCCTTCCTTTTGGCTTCCTTCAGGCCTTTTATTTTTTAATTATTTACATTCATAATTCATTCATTCCGAATTATTCTTTGCAGGTTGAAACGGCTACTGACAATTGCTGCTGACATTGCACTTGATGGCGCCCACAAACCTTACCATTCACACTGGCTGACGAACACGATTAAGAAGAATAAATCCGTTTGGCTACTATGGCCAAAACCAGATGTGTGTATCATTTCCTTTCCTGTCTTTCATTAAATATAAATAATATTACACGCCAAACACAAAACACAAAACATGAAAAATCTTGAACCAGAACCAGAACCTGGCACACCCCCACACACCTCCATACACTGACACACACACACCTATAATCTGACCAAATGATTCGAAAAGAGTGTTCCAATTGGAACGAAAAATCGAAAAACAAAAACCAGATCCAATCATCAGATTGGTTCAGCGGATCGGATTGATCAACAACAGATACCTTTTGGTGGGCGTTGTTGTGGATGACGATGATCGGGATCCGTATCGGAATTGTTCGATGTCCGCCGATGACCACAAACACCACCACGGACAAGACAGCCGACCATCGGCCATTTTAGCTTGATTGTTGTTGTTGAGATTGCTGTTGTTGTTGGATTCTTCTTCTGGTGCTGCTATTAATGTGAGTATTTATCATATTCGGGATTCTGGTTTTCATTATCATTTGTTTTTTCCCAGTAATTTTTCAAGTTTATCATTCACATTAACCCGAAATGGAAGCCACCACCATCACCGAAAACCGACAACATAACACAACACCAACACACACACCAACACACCAGCACAGAATCCAGGCGTCTTTGGCGTTCTGGTGTGTCTGGTACGCGGTGTTCGGTTCTGGATGGTTCGGCTCTGCATCACTCTCCCTCTTTCTCTCATCCTATTCCACGAACGGCGCAACGGCGATCCAACCGAGAGTCGAACCTCTTCTTGGATCTATTGACTACTGGCGGGCGCCAATGGATCTACACGCCAATAAGAGAATAGGAGAGAAGAGAAGAGAAGAAATAGGAAGAAGATTGTCGCGCGATTGTGTTTGGTTGGTTGGTTGGTTGGTTGGTTCGACTATTTGCTTTCGACTATTCATTTTTTCATTTCATATTCTTATTCTTCTTCTTCTTCTTCTTTTTTTTTGATTTTTGGCTAGATTTTTCAGTTTGGTTGGTTTTTATTGGTTGTTCAAGTCCGGGTTGGTTGTCTCTTTGGTCGTTCCGAGCCAGTTCCAGAGCCAGTTCAAACACACACACATACACACACACTGGGAGCCACATTGGGCGCACATTGAAAGATACCATAAGGGATGCACGATCTTTTGAATCGCACCCACACCGCACACATCCAAACCCGTACTTGGCTTGGAACCATCGGAAAATCGAGTGGTCGGTATTATGCGACAATTATTATTATTATTATTCTGGTGGTGATAATTTTATTATTATCCAAATGATAATATGATGATGATTATTCGCCCAAATTACAAATTCGCCCTCGGGTAATATAACCGCACACCGGAAAAGCAGGTTCTATTGACATATTCGAAATTCTGGTAATAGAAAAAGAATTTGAAACAGAAAAAATTTTTGGAATTTGGAATTCTGCCCAGAATTAATTCACACTATCGTTTTGGTTAAAAAAACTTCGATTTCATTTTTTCGAATTTATTCTGACTAGTCAAAAAATTACAATTTTACAGAATTCTGGAAATAAAATTAACAACATCAACAACAACAGAATTTGAACAGATAACCAGATTGAAAAAAAATAAATTATCATCATCATCATAAAAATAATATAAAAAGCGACGAAAAAATGGTATACAATTATTCTGGTGGAAAAAAATAGAGGAGTCTGATGATAATATGGGCTAGGTATAGTGTCGGAAAGGTTTTGGATCATCCTCAATCCAATTTTTTCATCTCAAACGGATTATTTATAATACACAATGAATCACCATAATCACAGATTAACGCTTTACGTTGATAGGAAAATTGTAAATTTTTAATCATCCTCGTCTGATAGGATCTGGTCCATTTATTCAATGGTTGTTGTTCCGGTTGCGTGGATGATCGTTGATGATCCACAACCGATGTATTCTGTTGATCATGATGATGTTGAGCCAATGGTACCACACAAATCGATCGGGCATCATTACAATCCCAAATGACCAATTCAGCATCACGTGCGGTGACCAGAATGTATGGCTCCAAGAATATCATATTTTTGCAAAATGTATGCTGATTATGGATCGTGTGGATCAGGTGACCTTGTGAAATGAAACAAAAATCTTTAGAAAAAATCTCAACAACCAATGAGCAAGCAAGATTACCGGAATAACGATCCCAAATGCAAATATTATTATCGGTACCGGCTGTTACATAATAAAGCGGCGATGTGGTTATGGACAACACCTCGGCATCCGAATGTGCTTGCATGCTAAATATACAGGTTCCGGTGTTTAAATCCCAAACACACAATTGTCCCAATTGACATCCGCTCAGGGCGCTGGCAGTAGAATACTGGGTGGTGGTGGGGGTGGTAGTAGATAAGAATAGATCAAAAATTAGATCGGATCACCGTAAAAACAAACCAAAAAGCCTAACCGGATCAATACAAGTGGAAACAATCGAACCACAATGTCCATTAAAAGTATACATTAGTTTAAAATTATCCATGGCAAACACTTTCAATGTTGTATCCATGCTACCGGTGATCAAACATCCACGACTGCCGAAAACTTTTAAAAATTCTTCATCCTCCAACGAATCGATAATCTCCATTCTGGTTATTGGTTGCCTATGTGCTTGTAGACGATATTTACAACGATAATGCAAATCCACCGGTTTTGCACCGGTTGGAAAATAACCATGGCCATCAATGATGTCGATCGATGATGATCTCTGTTTGAATCTATTCTGATACTTGTTGTCTTCGTTCAATTTTTCCAATTCTAACATTTCCAGCTGACCGTTGATTCTGGCCAAAGCCACGCCCCAATAGGTGGCTTTTATCACCGTGATTGCGTACGAATGTTGGTCGTTCTTTTTCTTCTTCTCATCATCATCCAGATCATCAATGGAATTGGAATTTTGGTGGATCTGGTCCAAAAACGATTCTGAATAATAAACCCATGCCAATTGACCAGTGTATGCATTCCATGCTTCCAATCGGCCATCTTGGCGACCACAACCAACCAAAACAAAACGATCAAAAATGTCCATTGACCATATTGGACGAAATTCTTGAAGATTTTCAAGACAAGTGGTTGTCGCCGTGTCATCAGCCGTGTTTGGATCACCACCGGCCGTCGAATCATCATCATCATTGTGGATCCCGTAGAACAGCGTTCGAAGAATGTTACCTTCTGTTTTGACCACAATGGTTGAATTTTCATTACCACCATCATCTTCATTTTGACGATCATTTTCCGTGGATTTTTTTTGCAATTCTGGAATGTTGGTTCTTCGATACACAGAAAAATCCCCACCACCATCAACCAATCTGGAACGTTTGATGATGGCCAACGATTCACAAGTCAATGCATCATAGCAACGTACATCACCGGACATTGATCCGGTGGCCACCAACGATGTGTTCAGATTGGTGGAAATCAATTCAACATCTTGATTGTTCAACAAATAATGTTTCTCATCCACAAACGATTCTTTTTCTCGGTCAAAGTTCAACAATGAAATATCGATACGGATCAATTTTTCCTGTTTTCTCGCCCCGCCAACATCTGAATCGCTGTTCAACGCAGCCCGTTTGACAAACGACCCGAACCTGGCCAACGGATTAGTATTGGCCATTTGTGAACGCCATTCAGCATAGTTTCTGGTACAGAAACAACGATACAATTGATATATTAAATACACGAATATCAACAGGCAAGGAATCCAAAGGCCAATTATCAGATGTAGATCATCCTTGGACCAATAGAGGCGATGGCGTCGTTCGAATCGATCAAAATCATCATCATCGGACACCACATATTCACCGTTGGTGAATTTCATCGGAATGAAACGTTTCAACGTGTAATAATCGGAATCGGCCGCATTACGTACACGTTTTGCTTGATCCGGTGTGATCGGCACCGATAACAATATGGGCGGCATGATCGATATGAATCGGCCAACCAATGAAATATTATACAATGAAAACAGATTCGTCCAATGATGATTGGCGAACGCTTTTGGCAATGGATTATCATCCGAGAACAATATCCTATAGTTTGGATCATTGTTTGATTGTGCGGCTGATTCTGCTACTACTGACGATGATGATAATGATACTGGCGGTATGGCTATGGCAGCTGATGCAGAATCTTTACCACTCAACAATTTCATAAAAGATTTCAGCTTATCGGTAACATCGAATGTTTCCGTTTCGGCCAACCTGTTGATTCTTGGCGAACGGTCACCATTCAATGGTTTCGCGGTGGTAATAGATGATGATGGGGAGGTGATGATTTCGTCTCGGTTGTTTGTCTTCGAAGTTTGATTCAGATTTGGTTCCATCAAAATCATCGTCTGTTTTGGTGATTCGGATTGTTGTTCATACAACTTATTATTATTGTTGCTGCCAATGTAGGTGTTTTGCTCCAAAACCAGATACGCATTGTAGATGGCCAAACCGATACAGGCGCTCAACAACAGTATAAAACACCGTTGCACCAAACGAATTTGAGCAAGAAAATAGATGAAACGCAAACGTTTGGGGGTTTTTTGCTGCACCGGTTCTCCGGGTCGTGCATAAATATTTCTTGGATAATATGATGGATGTTGTTGTTTGTCCAGATATTGTCCGGCATTGGAGATAATACTTTGTTCCTGTTGTTTGTTCGAAACAAAACGAATTTTTTAAAATTTAACCGCAATCATTGAAAAAAAACTCACATTGATCCGTCTGTGTATCAAAGAGGATAGGAATGGCGTGAAAAACGTGATCTGGATGAAAAAATCCGACAAAAAACAAACGGCAGCAATTTTACAACATTCTTGAAAGAACGGCATGAACGTAAACGATCCAATCGATAACAGGATCAATTCGGTGAGCAAATTTTTCGTTATGGACACACCTTCCTTGCTTAATGCTTGAGCAACACGAACTTTTGAATCAAGATGCGGATTGGCCAAAACTGATTTGGTCAAAACCAACATGTTTTCAAAACCTGCCAGAAAAAAACGAAAATTTAGCGAAATCTTTGTTTACGCGAAAAAAAACTTACTGATTCCGGCCACAAAATATGGTAGCAAACGATTGACAACCAGTACTGAATGAAAACGAAGACGAAAACAAATACCGAACGACATGAACAGTGACATTAGTATGGTGATCAATGTACAAAGCGAATAAAGCCATTTTTTGCGGATGATTTCGATTTTCCGTACCGAAAAATTCATATACAAACACACAATGGCGTAGATCAATATCAATGGTAATAAATAATTATAGGTGAACGTATTATGAAAATAGATATGTTTGGTTTTGTAATCAATCAAAAAATCCTCTTCACCATCATCACCACCACCACCACCATCTTCTTCAGCCGTTTCATTATTGTTGATGTTTTGCGTCGTCGTCGTCGTTGTTGTTGGTTCCTTCTTCAAATTCATCATCGACACCGGATATCGTTTGTACAGAAACGTACGCAATGCTTCCACAAAACCGGATACATTTTTCCGCAGAATCAACGTGATCGAATACGAAATGGTACGTTGACGATTACGGCCATATGTACGTCGTATGCCGGTCTCATCGAATGTCACACCGAACAGGATTTCGTGCATGGTTCCCGTTGGTACCGGACTAGCGGGACAATCCTGAAATTTCAACAATGTGGTCAAAATGTCCGAATCTTGTTGAAAACGAATCTGATCACCATGCCAAAGGCTAGCCGGTGATAGCAACAAACAAGAATACGATGGTAGATGTTTGGTTATATGAGCATAACGTTTCGACAAGGTTGGCTCGAAAATCTGAAAACAAACATCGTTCATGGTGATTGTTTCATTGAATTCATTTTTATATTGAAAATTTTGTATGGCTTCGATCATTTCGAAAATCAATTGAAACGGTGCCCTGACAGCATCCACTAGTTGCATATCATCATTCCATGGTATCACCGATGTTCGAATATAAATCTGTTGCACATATGCATAGGTTTGATTCATTTGGAACCAAGGTGGCACCATTTGATCATCATCAAGCTCATTTCTTACGTATGAATCTGGCCAAAAATATAAATGTTCCATGAATGCATTGGTGGAATCTTTCGTTGATGTTGACGGTGCCAATTGTGGATTTGGTTCATTTTTGGGCAACGAAAATGATGGATCTTGTTCCGATTTAGTAGATGATCGATGTGAAGATGATATGTAAACATCATATGAACTACCAAATATTCCACGAAACGTAACTATTTGATAGGAAACGATCGTAACAATTGTCAATGATAACAAAATCAACCAAAATGGATGTCTTGAACAAAATAGGCCATGTTTATAATATAATTTTGACACTTTCTCTTCGATCACCGTTGCCAACCTTAATGCTTGACGTCGATTGGAAGATGATGATGAAGAAGAGGATGATTGTAATGCGGATGATGCGGAGGTGGGCGATGTGGTGGCAGCTGAATACGTCAAATGAAGATCAACACTACGAGTTCTTTGATGCGATGGTCGATGTATTCGATTGACATTATTATTATTATTATTATTAGTATTATTAGGAGTATGATGATGATGATTTAATTGTGGTGATTGATGATAATTAAAATTGTTGATCAATTTGAATTGTGTTGGTGTCGGTGAATCATGGGAAGTAGATGAACCCAAAATCGTTGGTCCAGGAATATCATTCATCTGCATCTGTTGATTCGTTGATACGGCTGCAGTCGGCAATAGCCTTTCGGAACTTTCATCTTCATTGTTGTTGTCCATTTTTTCGTTGAAATCATTTCAACCACAATTTTTCATAAAGAAATAAGAGATGATATTTTGAGTTCTCGAAGACCAATCAAGCAACATTATAGCAACATTACATCAGCACACAAACACGCACATGTACAAAAACCTAACGTGGTGCAAAAGGCGAGTTGTTAAGAAGATGATGCTCAAAGTCTTCGGACAATGTGAATCGTTTTTTTTTTTTTGGTGGTGGTTGCTATTTTCGCTAAACAAACAACAAATCACTTTAAATCACTTCTTCTTCTTCAACCATGTTGCTGTTTACATTGATTTCTGAATAAAGACAGACTATTCAAACGAGAAATAATAATATAATAAGAGCTCTTGATGTGATTGCGTATTATCATAATCAAGTAGAATTGAGCATCAAATCGACCGAGCGTTGATGATCATCAGTGTCGATCATCAGCATCAAATGTCTGGTTGGCGATGGATTAGTTGAAATACTGCCAGAAAAATTATGAAAATAACAATCAATGATAATCATTATTATTAATCAATTGGTAATGATTGGGAATCGAGCCGAAGCGAGTGGTTATTTTGGACATTGAAATCAATTAAACTAGCGGATATTTTTAGGTTTTAGGATAAAAACAATGCTTACGTTTTAAATCGATGTTTCATGTCTGGTCGAAGATCTGATCAAGTTTCTTACCGGTAGTTGATTTGTTACGCACTGATGATTATTTCGTTTCTCGCCAAACAAACGAACACGAATGCTGTTAAGCTGTTGTTGTTGTTGTTTCGCTTCCTCGATGACCATAATTTTCTCCTCGTCGTGTGTGTTTCGAGGTAAATTTGCCGTTTTGCAGTTGTTTTTTTCGGAATGGATTTCCTTGTTGAAAATGGTGTTGTTGAAGCTTAATTTATCACAAACACATATACACTTAAACACTGGGATTATTATTTGATTGTCACTTTTCCTTGGAATTTCTTGCAATTTTCAATCTGGTGAGGGTCATAAAAAGAGACAGGGCTTGCACTGGCAATTTTGAAATGCATGTTAACTCGACCGAGTTGAAAGTCGAAATAAGTGTCAAAACATTAATCACATTTGAATAAATAGGAAAAAAATTCAGTCAAACATCAAAAAAACAAAAATGCTGTGCACACATTTTTTTTGTTGTTTATTTTTCAGCACATCAGCTCTCACTAAAAGTGCTGCTCATAAAGAGGGTACGCCAAAAATACACCAAAATAAACAATGATGTCCGCGATAACGACCATTCATTCTCCAATAATGTGTTTCATTGATTCAGTGTTTGATATTTGATGGAGCCAAAGATCACCACCACCACCACCACCAACAACAACAACATTGAATCCGGTGTTATCCGGACATGTTTACTGTACGAATATAAATTGGGCAGCAAAGCGGCCGAAGCGGCCCGGAAAATTTGTCTGGCTTTTGGCGAGAATGCCATATCGAAACGAACCGCTCAACAATGGTTCAAAAAATTCAACGAATCCGGTGGATCCATCCGGGATGCTCCGCGATCTGGTCGACCCAAAAAACACCTGAACATCGATGATGTAAGGATGGCCGTAAGCAATAATCCGAAAATTTCTTGCCAAGAATTATCGCAAATGTTCAATGTAAGTGGTGAAACGATCCGACTACGAATGCATGAATTGAACATATACTGGCGTCAAGGAAAATGGATACAGCTGATGAAGAAGAAGAATGCCAAACAAAAAAAGCACCAACTTAAATCACCACCATCACCAGAAGCATCACACGAACCATGTGAAGACGTAAATTCGCCACCAACAACCGCATTTGATCATCATCCTCATCAACGACAACAACAACAACAACATCGAATATCTAGTCATCATTCAAACATTCGGATCGATGACAAAACAGCAGCAGATATGGTCGCCGAAGATGATGATAATCAGCAGCAGCAACAGCAGCAAAATAATAATGTTCGATTGCTGGCAGCCGCCGCCGCACCATCATCACCAACAGAATCCGTTGTAATCCAATCCAGTATTGTTGTTCCATTGGAAATTTCATATCATCATTCAGGGCCTGATTTACGATTGATCCAGACCACCATTGCCAATAATAATCATCACCACCTTAATCCCATGACCACCAGCGTACATCATGCTACCACAATGCTCAATTAAATCAATGTAAATACTCGAAAAAAAAGAATTAAATCTGAATTCTCTTTTTTGGTTGTCCTTTCGAGAAAATTTCGAATATTCTTTCCCCCAGAATCGGAACATGTAATAAAATTTGTCCTAATCATCATAATAATTCATTAAAATGTTTAGTTCAATCTTTTTTTCGCATTTCAAAGTTCTTGTAAATTCCTAATCAAGCGTTTGAACTTTACAGGTTCACTTGCACAAACAATAAACAACAACAACAACAAAATGCGCTTCCAATTTTAAGGTAGTGGTACTGATCAGCTGACATTATTTCAGTCATGTGACCGTGTGTGTGTGTCATCAATGACGCTGCTGTTTCGAAATTTCGTCAAAAGATGGCGCGAAAACCCGCCTTTTTATTTTTTCACAGTGTGTGCACCCTTCTGCTGCTTGTGTTCGCATTGATGCGCATTTTTTTTCATTCATTCATTTTTTTTGTGTGTATGACTGTTTGTTCTTCTGAATCTGTTTCAATTTTTTTCAGTTGTTGTTGTGCTCAGAATCCTTGAATCCAGAATAATCAGAATCAAGCTGATTATTAAATATTATCATTTCATGAAATTATTCATTTTTTTGTCTCAAACGAATTCTGTGATTCTCGTCTCTATTTTTTCGTTGTTCCAAGATCTTGTTTTGTCTTGTCTTGTTTGTTTTCCCTCCGCATTTGCCCTTTTTTTGGATTAGTCAACAAATTGTTTCTCCACCTCCTTTTGTTTTGTGATATTCCATCTAATTCCTACAAAAATAATCAACGTATTTAAATTCTGAAACGCACACCGATCAAATTAACCCGCACATAATGACCAGACAGAAATCAATTTTGCTCCATTAAAATCAAAGACATACCATATATTTGCATTATAAAATAAAACCAAAACAAACGTTCTCCTAAAAATTCCGTAAAACTTAATGGTTGGTCAAAAATCCTAGATGCTTGAGACTAATTATTTTTTGTTTATTCCCAAAACTTTAGCTTGAACCAATGCCTAACACCGCCTTTCATAGGGAGAATTCATATCAACATCAAATACAACATCAACAGCAGCATGCTCATCATTTCCATAATTATTTTGATCAAAATCATCAAGAATTTCAATCATCAATCAATCAACCACCACCTCCGTTGTCCGAATCATTAGATCCTCCTCCAGCAACATCATCATCATCGGGTTCATCATCAACGTTCTCAAGAAATCAACACCAACAACAGCAGCAGCAACAACAACAAAATGCCAAACGACCGTTGAATCAACAATATCATCATCAGTCTACCTATCAAAGCTTTGCGGATATTGCCGATCCATTGTCTAATCCACATTTGTTCATACATGTAGCATCTGGCCAAAAAATCTCTCGACCATGGCAATCTTATATAAGCGATTTGGATGATTTTTTCGAACGTGTATACTATTATTATCGTAAATCAGGCTTTGCCTGTATCGTTGCTGGTCATTTACTTGAATTGTTGGAAATTATTCTGGTTGTTTCGTTGACATTTTTCTTCATACATATGGTTGATTATGAAATATTGTTTCGAAAAAAGCTTCCACCTAATCATCCGGATCCGAATACCGCACCACTAAAAGTGACCATTGGTGATTGTCTCGTACCGTTTGATCAAATCACCGTGACCACATTGGAAACAGTTTTGTTGATATTTGCCGCAACGTTTTGGATCACCAAGTGTGGTGTGGCATACTATTCGATTAGCAGCAATAAAGCAATCAGATCGTTTTTCATCGAAGCACTACAAATACGTGATCCATCGTTGTATACATGGCAAGAGGTTCAAACACGTTTGATACATGCACAATCGCATTGTTTGCTAAGAGAATCTCATCTGGACGAATTGGCCATACACAATAGACTGTTACGGAGAGCCAACTATATGATCGCATTGGTGAACAAAGGTGTTTTGCCAATCTATTATCACTTGCCAATACTTGGCGAATACATCTATTTGACCTCAGGTTTAGAGTTCAACCTAAACATTTTGCTGTTTCGCGGAGTGTTTTCATTGTTTGATAAAAATTGGAAACTTCGTGATGATGTTAAATCTCCTGCCGAACGATTGGAATGTGCGCGAAGATTTTCCAATCGTTGTATACTGGTGGGAATGATCAATCTAGTACTGTTACCATTCATATTTCTATGGCAATCATTGTATGCATTCTATACGTATGTGGAGGCGGCAAAACGTGATCCAAGCATATTCAGCTCAAGAACCTGGTCTCGTTATGGTCGATGGTTTTTACGACATTTCAATGAATTAGATCATGAACTGGATCAACGTTTGAATCGTGCACATAGACCAGCAACCAGATATATGAATTCGTTCACGGCACCATTGTTGGAAATTTTCGCCCGATTCGCCAGATTTATAGCCGGTACAGTATTTTCGGTATTGTTGGTGTTGACGTTCTACGATGAAGATGTGATAACGGTTGAACATGTCATAACATTGATGGCTGTGTTGGGCGCCATCATTGTGATTGCTGGAGCATTTTTACCGGATGTAGAACCAAACCGATGGAATTTTGCCGAATTGGATGCGGCCATTTTGCAACATATTCATTATAGGCCGCATAATTATCCACCGCACACAATACAGGCTCGGAACGCAATGGCCAACATATTCGTGTATAAGTTTACACAAATTCTGGAAGAGCTGATCAGCCCATTGTTGGTGCCCTATGTACTAATGCAGCTTTTGCGCAAACGTTCGTTGGAGATTGTGGATTTTTTCCGCGTCTACACCCTGGAATTGGCGGATATTGGCGATGTTTGTACGTTTTCGCAGTTTAATTTTTACCAGAATGGACATAGGATATTCAATCAACAGCAACCACCAAAACAACCAGTACTACCAGGACATGTGTCTTCATCGAATGAGATGAAAAATTCACAAATACCAGCACAAGTTTTGGATGATGAACGAAACGAGACCAGAAATGGAAAACTGGAATTAAGTTTGATCAATTTCAAATTGAAGAATCCTAAATGGCAACCAAATGATAATAGCCAGATGCAGTTCATTGATCGTTTTATGAAGCAATCGGCTCGAGATGAAACAACATCATTGGCCGGTGCTAGATTTCCACCAGAAGATTCGCAGATGATCGGAGGTGGTGATCTGGGTGAATCCAAGTCCACCATTGATTTTCGATCACCGACTACATCGATGTTTTTCGGTGGTGGTGGTGCTGGTATACCACCTTCTCAATCACAACCAACATCAAGACCGGGAGTACAACAACAACAATCAACTAGTCAAATAAGTGATTCCCATCAATCATCATCATCATCATATTTGTTAGCCAGAGATTGGGCTGGTTTAGGATTCGGTTTTCAAGAGAAACGAAAACAATTAATGAAATTGAAATATGCATCAATGTTCAGTGAACAAGAAGAATGTGATAATCAAATGGCATTGAGCTCGTTGTATTTTCATCAATTGGCAACCGATGCTGGTGCCGACTTGGGACTTGGTGGCGCCAAGACAAACGTTGACGGTGATAATCGAAGTTCTCAACAGCAGCAGCAGCAGCAACTATCGATACAATCGAAACCTAGTGGATCCAAGCCGAATGAATCTTTTCCGTTGTTGAAACGTAACGATAATTATAAAAAGATAATGGAGGATGATGATGATGATGATGATGGTGATCTCGGTCCACGATGAAACAAGCAAGCAAACAAACAGACAAACAAAAAAGAGAACTGTATATTCTAAGTAGTAGTTTTTTGATTTCGTTTTTGTAAAATCTTTATCATTTTTTTTCAAATTTTAGGATTATAAATAATATCTTGTTATTAAATTTTTTTTTGCGACAAAGCTATTTGCTGAACATTTTTTGTTATGTAATTTCTATCAAAATGCCAAATTCCGCATCCTCGAACGATGCTACTGGTGCACCAGGTCCATGCAGTAGTTTTGATGGCAACGATCCAATCAGATATGATTATCAATTACAAATGTCAAACATGTTTTTTTCCGATGATTCGGATTTTCGAATTATCTTTTCTGGTTCGGAAGAGAGAAATTTCCACTTCATTGATTAGAATGAAGAGGAGGATTTGATTTTGCCCTATAGGGAGAAAGAGAGAGGGAGACAATCCCAACGATCAATTGATAACCACCAATCATCCATCGATTGATCAATCAACAAGTTGATCGAACATGGCCGAAGTAAAACCGAATCTTTCAAGCAACAACAATCATCTGGCTTATTCGGGCTTACAAAACATCAAGACATCAAGTGATGATCCTGTGTGTTTCAGGCGGTGTTTGATGACATTGAAACCTTGAAACGCTAAACAAACATCGATGAAACAGAACGTTGGATTGATCGGTTCGATTGATCAAGGAACCAGTTCCACTAGATTCATAATATTCTCCGCCGATAATGGTTCGGTGATCACTTATCATCAGATCGAGGTAGCCCGGAATTATCCACAACGTGGCTGGGTCGAACAAAATCCATTGGAATTGTTCGAAACGGTTTTGGAAACATGTTCGGTGGTACATCAAAAATTGATCGACTTGAATCTTGATCCGGGTATGGTCCGATGTATCGGTTTGACCAATCAACGTGAATCTTGTGTGGCCTGGGATCGGCTTACCGGGCAACCATTATGCGATTCGATTGTTTGGCTGGATAATCGTACTTCCGATCTGGTCGAATCGTTGTTGGATCGTATACCGGAAAGAGATTTGAACGTTTTCAAACACGAGACCGGACTTCCGATAGCCACCTATTTTACAGCGTTGAAAATCCGCTGGCTGTTGGATAATGATCCAAGTGTTCAACAGGCATTGCATGAAGATCGTTTAATGATCGGTACGGTCGATTCCTGGATCCTATGGAAACTGACCGGATACCATGGTACAGATGTGACTAATGCTAGCAGAACCATGTTGATGAACATCATGACCATGGATTGGGACCGGGATTTGTGTGATTTTTTCCATGTACCTTTGAATATCCTGCCTCGGATCCATCCATCATCCAATCATTATGGTTTCATACGGATCGGATCGTTCCAAGGTGTACCGATCACCGGGATAATTGGCGATCAGAATGCAGCCTTGGTTGGTCAACAATGTTTCCAGGTGGGTAGCACTAAAATCACATTCGGTACCGGATGTTTCCTTCAACAAAATCTAGGCCCAGGACCGTTGGACGAGATCCTGAGACGATGTTCACATCAAACCAAACAAAATCTGATCATAACCGTTGCGTATCAATTTGGACCCGAACAACCAGTACACTACGCCCTGGAAGGATCGGTGGCCATAGCTGGTGCAGCGTTCACATGGCTCAGAGATAATCTACAATTGGTGGAGAATTATGCCGAAATCGAAATGATCGCCCAACAAGATGATAATTCCCGGGGACTTTATTTTGTCCCCGCATTACAAGGTCTATACGCCCCGTATTGGGATCCGAACGCATCGGGCACCATCATTGGCCTGACACAGTTCACCAGAAAATGTCATCTGGTTCGTGCTACCATCGAAGGTGTTGGATATCAAATCAACGATATTTTGGAAATGTTGATGAATCAGGACGATTTTCCCATCAAAGTCGATGGTGGCCTTAGCTCCAATGATATTCTTTGCCAATTTTTGGCCAACATTTCGGGCCGGAAAATCATCCGCGCCGATATGACCGAATCCACTGCTCTGGGCGCTGCAATGGTGGCAGCTTACACGCTGAAATTATGGCCCGAATTGAATCAACGATTACAATCCACCAAAGTAACGGATGAGGAAATCAATCAAGCAACGATGTTCATCCCTAAATATGATGTATTCTATCCAAAATGGGCGGATAAGGATCGCCTGGCCAAGATACAATCTTGGCGTTCGGCAGTTGAACGTAGCCGTGATTGGATTCGTTTGGAACAAACGGAAAAACGTAAATCACGTTATCAACGTTTGTCGACGTTACCGTTGATGATTTTCGTTTTGGTTTCGTTCGCCACGCATATCTATAGCCGCGCAAAAGGTTAACACTACTTTTGATTTGTGATTTTTTTAAAGAATTTGTTGTTATTTTTTTTTGAAATTATTCTAAAAGTAAATGTTCACCAAATTCTGTAATCATAATAATGGTAAATAATAAAACAAATATTTGAATTGACCAGAACAGCATGCTGAAATCTAGAGGATGAAAGAAATTTAGACAAAAAAAATCAAAATCTTCAGCAACCATACCTTCTTATTTTAAATGTTTGAACAATTGAGGCGCTACACAATGGTCAACACAATTGAGAAAATCGACGATTTCTTCGAAACAATTCTCGCTGGTGTTCGAACGAGAATTGACACGTTCCGTACATTGATCATATCGATCCTTCAATGATTGACAATGTTCGGATGCACATTTTTCACGCAAAACACCTTGCGGATCAACCAGCTCTTCTTCTTCATCATCAGCACGAACTTTTGGGATGATTTTGTCCATGGTTTTCGAGATAAAATCTTCAGTCAAATGAAACACTGAATTATGGCAAAGGAAAAAACAGCAAACACGACCGACCGAACAACAACAACACAATGCGGTGATCAGGGCAAAAAGTTCACAGCAGAAAATCAAGTCACGTGATCATTAGGGGGCCGTTCATAAAAGGCGATACATTTTTAATGGGAAAAAAAATTCAAAAATTTTAAAAAAATTTTGGCGCGAAAAAAACAACAGTATGTTGGTGCTATTTTTTGTAGCTTGCAAATTTTGGCAAAGTAAATATATCAAATGGGGGGAGGATTCAATTATTGAAACGATTCAGCCATCGGTTGCGGCTCATTTCGGCCACAGTAATACGCTCTTTTTCATGCGGATTCAGCATTTGTTCCATAAATTTTTTGGCCTCATGCGGTAAATCCTTGCTAAATCTTGATCGAATATACTGGGGATAGTTTCTCATCTCTTCAAGCATGTTCGCTTTGTCCTTATAATGGAACGGGAAACGATTCTCTAACAGTATGAAAAACGAAACGCCCATCGCCCAAACATCCGCCTTGAACGGATCGTATGGGGTTTTCTGCAACAATTGCGGACAATAATATGGTAATGTACCGCAGAACGTGCTGGACATTAAAACCTTGTTGCTGCTGGTATCGAATGATGTTCGTGCAAAACCAAAATCCGATAGTTTAGCCGTATGTTGATCATTCAACAACATATTGTCCAGCTTTATATCTCTATGGCACATGAACAATTGTTCATGAAGATGAAGCAATCCCCAGGTGATCTGCAAAAACCACAAACAAGCCAATTTCAATGTGCAGCCATTATTTTTACGTATGTAACCGGCAATATCACCGCCGCCCATGAATTCCATAAAAATATAGATCCGTTTATTGGAACGGATTATATCGAAAACATCCACAATGTTTTCATGATGCGTTTCGATCAATGCTTGTAATTCTCTTGGCAAAAATTTCGAACGATAATTGGCGGACATTTTGGTCAAATCCAATACTTTCACCGCTGCCAGCTCTCCATTACCATCGATACGTTCGGCTTTGTAGACCTTGAAAATGCGAAAATAGAAATGCAACAAGTGGTGTGGTTTGATCCGATTCGATAACCATGATGGTGTGATGGCCAATACTTACCACTCCAAAAGCGCCTGCGCCCAATTTATTGAGGATATGATATTTTTTACGCTTAAATACAGCCGCAGTTTTAGAATCAATATCAATTTGTGATTTTGATTGTGATTTAAGTGACTTTTTCCTTTTCCTGCTCATTGTTCGGTGTTTCTGACTTTTTGTTCTTGATTTAGATCTTCTTCTTGGCATCCAACCATAAAGTCAATGTTCGCAAATTATATTTTCAGACTAAGAACAGGTCCCGAAACGAATGAAATTTTTAGTTATATTCAAACTTTAATACGACAAATAGCACTTGTTTCAATGTTTCAAACAATGGTTGAAACCAAAATGAAATTACACATAATTTTATAATGATCAAACAACAAAGAAAAATTCAAATTCGAAAATTCAAGAATTTCATTTAACTTGAACATTTTTCAATGTTTCCGCTTTGACCGGACCTTTACCATCCACCACGAATGGATCACCTTTATAAGTGGCCTCCAAATTATCGTTGGTTTTCAGATCTGGTGCGATTTGCTCCCAAATTTTCTTCTTTGGATTCAATTGAGTATCTGGCTGACCAGGATATTGTCCAAACGTAACACGATCACCAGGCATTGAACCTTGCGGTGGTGATAATAGTTCCACTTTTTCCGGTGTCGATGCGCACATGACCATCGCTTCGGAAACCACTCCTCTCATTTTTGCAGGCTTCAGATTACACAATACAACAACCATACGATCTTGCATTTGTTCCAACGGGACAAATTTCACCAAACCAGAAACAACTGTTCGTGGTTTTGGTTCACCACAATCAATTTGTTCCATATACAATGAATCCGCATCTGGATGTTTTTCCACCTTGATGATTTTTCCTACACGCAAATCCAAACGACTGGCGTTGATTGGCAAATCACCACCGGCAGCAGCCGTTGCTTTATTACCATCGGATTTAGGCTTGGCCGGTTCTTTGGATGGCTTAGCATCCACATCGTTTGTTGGCTGCTTAGATGCTTCTTGAGGTTTCTTTTCTTTATTTTTCTCTTTTTTAGTTAATTGGGGTTTCGTTTCCGGAGCTGTCTTAGCTTGTTCAGCTTTTGGTTGTGTTGTTGTTGTTGTTGTGGGTGTCGAGGCTGGTTTGGCCGGCAATGTCATGGACGAATCACCAACCTGGATTGTGGTTCTGTCTTTCAATGAATCCAAAGAACAAACATCATCGCTGTTTCCTTTAGCTTTGATTTCTAATTCCGTCAAACGTTTTACCAATCGTTGAATTTCATTTTGTAATTTTTGATTTTCCATCAACAATCTTTGTTTTTCGTCTTGGGCAGATTCGATACCGGTATCACCGCTCAAAGTTTGGTTGGTGGACTTTTTCGGTGCAGCAATCATCGTTTCAATATTGACGATTTTCGCCACCAAAACTTCATGATTCTGCTGTAACCGTTTGATCAAATCAGATTCCATTATTGGAAATTGTTGTTGAATTTTCGGCCAAAACAAAAATGGTAAATATCTCCGGAAAATATTCTGAACAAAACAATTGAAAAATCAATCATGGAAAATATTAATTAAATCATTAAAATAATAACATACCATAAAAGAAAACCTTCCACGTTGGAAATGGAAATCATCATCATTATAGAAACCACAACCAAAGAACTGCTGTGAACATGATGTTTTTGTTCTGCATGCACATTGTAATTCTCCGCAAATAATAGCACGGATGGTTTATGAACGGGACCTGCCCGTGCATGCACACACACACCAGTTTGATGTGGAAATCGAGCAACAGATGGCAGCACTTACGCGTTTTTTCAAAAAATTCAAACCGCGCTTCGATATTCGCGGGAAACTTAACTGAAATGAAATGTTCGGATGAATTTTGTTTTTTTTCTGGTTTCCAATTCCTTTTTTTTCAATACAACATACACACATTGAAGCATCTAGCTGTCTTGAAGAATTTCTTCAAGACAAGGGCAAGGGAAATGAAAAATACTTGACACGTAGCTGCCATCATCCGCCGGTTGGATGGTCGGTATTTGTCTGTTTGTCTGTTTGTTTGTTTGTCAATTAGAATGAATGACGGAAACAAATATGAATACACATATTTTTCTCGTTTTTGTTTCCCGTCATCTCAAGTGAAATAGCTCCAGCAGCCACAGCAGTGTAGTTTAGTTTTCTCGACAAATTCAAGCAAATTCAAGCAGCAAATTATTGGCGGCAAAGCATTGGCGCTTGCATCCGCGTAAGAGGATTTTCATATCAAACCAAACGAAACGAATTGAAATGAAACGAAATGAAACGAACCAACCAAAAAACCGGCAATCTAGATTCTCGTGAAGTTTAAGATTCTCAGCGACAACAACAACAACCAGAAGAATCTTTATGAAATTTGCATGATGTGTTGTTTCTGGTTGGTTGGTTTGATTTTGTTGGATTCTAACCGAGGGCCGGGGGGGGAAGTGAAGGAAACCGCTCCTGGAAACAGGAACGGGGGGGAGGAACAGGATGGATCCAACACACCGAGAAAAAAAATAAGAAAACTTTGCTAAACTTTTGCACGTATTACCCCCCGAGTATCCGGGAATTGAGGGGCCCAATAATCCATTCTAACGGTGCACGTACTACGGTGTGACGTACCGTATTGGGAGAATATTATCATCAAGAAAATATAACGAGATTTTTCTTACCGAGATTTGAACAACTTTTCAATTAATATAATCAAATTAATCATCATTCCGGAAATCACATTCCCGTGAATATTATGGATCAAATCATTTTGTGGGATCCTTGGCTCAAACTCTAATTCGGTTCCAAAAACATAAGCTTCTTTATGAAAAGCCGATTCGGAAATTCGAGGAGGAGGAGAAGAATTTCGAAATTAGAGCTCCGAAAAACTCGAACTCGAATGAAATTCTTTTCAAAAGCTTTGCTACACTGCACTACACGCCCACCTCCACCCATACAGCGCCAAATTGATCAAAATCAAAGAAAAATAAAAATAAGAATCTCAGGTTGGCAGTGTATTAATAAGAATATTAAAAATAATAATATTATTAATAATGATAATTCCTAAAGTTACTTCCAGACGACGACGACGAATGAAGATCCAGGTTACGCCCAGGATGCTGCCGCTTCGGTCCTCCGTTATGAATGATCATATGATCAATACGACTGGGGATTCCTCCCTAATGCTAGCGCCAGGATCCGCCGTGGAGTAGTAACGAGGTCGACGTTTTTTTTTATATTTAATGCCTGAAAATTAATTATGATACAAACACACACACACACGCCCAGTATGGGCCATCTTCTTCTCCGTCTTCTGCTGAATTCAGACCAACCAACCGCATTTGGTTGCTGCAAAAATGATGATGATGATGATGATTCACTTTCGGTTCAGTTGTAACGGTGCTGGTAACGGTAAATCCTGTGCATCCTCCAGAGCCAGCCAGCCAACCAAACATGGGAAATACATTCCACCATCATTGGCCCCGAAATGCCAAAACAACAACCCTAAATATACTATGAAGACGCCAAACTGAGCCGATGGTGGCGGTGGTGGATCCGATTAAGGGGGATCCAGGGAGCCAGCGAGAGAGCCAGAGAGAATCCATTCTTACGGATCATTCAACGGGAAGAAATTGAATTTGTATGTCTCCACCGAGCGAGAGAGAGAGAACGAAAAAAAATCCAGCGACAAAGCAAGACGACGCGCAATGATCCCCAATAATGAATAGTAGTATAATAATATTTTTGGCGTTTTGGGCGCCATATTATTTCGGGTACCATATTATTGCCTACAAAAGAATCAACGCCCCTCCCCCCACTTGGACACTGATGGATTGTGTATGTGTGGGGGGGGGGGCGTGCTCGTATTTTGTGTTTGTATATTTGGATCTAGCTCATCCCCCTCCCCAAAATAATGGTTGGTGGATTCAGGGGGGCGGGGCGTTCTCCGAATGGTTTATTGTTGCTGGTTGTTGGCAAAATGATGGTGTTTACGGAATCTTCCAACGGAATTGTAGCACGCTATTTTGTTTGAAGGAGAGGGGTGGGGAGAGAGAGGGTGGGGGAGGGGAAAAGAGCTCTATTTTCTGCCTATCCAACCACCACCACCAACCATCATCATCATGGCGCCCAGAGTCGGGCGCCATCCCCATCCACGCACACACAGACAAATTGAGAGATTATTGACGTTGGTTGGTTGTTGTTGTTAGTTCGATTTGGTTCGGTTTGTTTGTTTGTTTGTTGTTCAAGCTTGATGTTTGGTTTGGCAGGCACCCGTGTATGTGGCGCGTGTGTGTAACAAACGGTATCCCGAAACAAACTTCAATCAATCAAAGCTCAAAAACAATTTTCCAAAACGTTTTAGGTTTTTCAGTTTTATTTTTGGTTTTGTTTTATTTTTGTTCACAAAATCAAACAAATTGTATGCTGGTCGGTTTTCCCGCCAAACGACACAAAAATCACCACACCCCTGGGTGTAGGGGAGGGGCCTGGCTTAAAGATCGAAACGAAAGTTCCGGGGTTGAACAACCATTGATTTGCTTCTTTGTTTGTGCTGCTGTTCCTGTGTGTCACAATCTTTGTGGTCGTGGTCGTTGTCGTGGTTGTGGTCGTTTTTGTTGGCCGTGGTGATGTCCCGGTTGACCGCAACCAGTGTATGTCTTCGAGGATGATGATGATCGTTGTGAAGACCATCTGCTTGATGATCCGCATGGTCATCACCATCCACCACCAGCTCAACATTGGGTGTTGAACATTTTCGGTCCAAAACGATTCTGGTGGTTTTTGGTGATTTCACCACAATTTCTCGTTCCTTTACCACTACAATCTTGGATCGTTGGATCGAAGCCGCTGGCCGACGAGTATCACCGTGCTGGTTGCTGAGCACCGTCGAGGTTGTGGTCGTCGTTGTTGTGGTTGTCAAACTTTCTCTTTTCCTGGAATCTTGGAGAGGAAGAAAAAATACAGAAAAAATATTTGTTCACGTCAAAACTGGAAAAAATTAATGAGATTTCAACAAGAAAATTCCAAATTTAAAATGAACAATTTTGAAATTCGGTCGTTGAGAATTCCTCAGAAATTTCCCTTCCGCTTCCTGTCTCTCCGGCTTTTGAAAAGGCTCCGGCCAACATTTGACATTCACAAAACAGAAAAAAATTGACAAACAAAAAATTGACTGATTGACTGACCGATCCAGGATCAAAATGGTCAAAATGAACGGGAATAATTGAAATTCCTTTCATCATTATTTCCTGTGTATGAAACGAAAAATGACAAGCACAAGCGAATGTGGTGGTGGTGGGGGGGTGGAGCTACAGCAAAAATTTTTGCAAATTGTCAATGCACTGTGTGTGTGTGTGTGTGTCTCAGGTTACCAACCAACCAACCAACCAAGCGACAGAGAGGGAGGGAGGGAGGGGCCAAAAGGAAAAATGTTATTTCCAAAATTACTCTTCTTCTCTTACTCTTCTCTTTTATGCTCCGCCCCGCTCCTGCTATTTGCCTTGGCTGACTCCGCCCCACTCTCTCGCTCCTCCTCAATCGATCTCAATCTTAAATCAAATAATTTGGACATTTCGAACAACAACAACAACGACTATGAGGACGATGACGAACATATTGGAAATTATGCAACAACAACAATAATAATTGGCCTTGGGAAACATGATCGCAACCAAAACCGGTTGCGATCATGAATATGGAACCTTAAAATTCGAAGGATATCCTGCAGTCCAACCAGAGAACTGGAATCCAGAATCCAGAATCCAGAACAATATTTTCGAGTTCATCTGGCTTATTTCTTGCTGGCGCTTGCACCCTTTCCTAATGAACAACAGTCAAACAGAATCCAGGCGTGCAACGCCCATATCTTCAGTTGATTATGATTATAATGGTTAAAATGAAGATGAAGATGAAGGATATCAACAAAATTAGGAACATTCCAATGATGATAATGATGATGAACTGCAAATGTGCTAAAAGGGTTATGATGAGCCTAGTGAATGGCGAGAAGGCGAAATTTTTATTTATTTATTTTTTATTTATTCTTTTTCCGCTCCCTTGTTGAGTTTTGGCGCCCAGAATCCAAGGCCTAGACATAACAATAACAATAACAATAACCGGATATTACATTCTATGGTGCAAGGGTATGGTATGGTCAGTTAATTTGTTTCTGGGGAAGCAAGCTGGATTCTGGATTCTGGATTCTACTAGCAGAAGCAGAAGCAGCAGCGAGCGAAAATATAAAACATATTAATCAAAGCTTCAACCCGAATAACGGAACAAGAGTGATGAGAGTGTCCTATAATAATAATAAAAATAATAAAAATAATAAAAATAAAAATAGGACATAAAACTACAAAAAAAAAATAAAGATTATTATAGGGCATGATGCTGAACCACCATTGGCCATAAACTTCAAAAAAAGGCGGAGCGAGTTTAAATATTTTTTTCTTCGTTTTTTCTCTTCTCTCCTATTTTCACGTTGGCAATAAAATTAAGTCCCGCCCCTTCAGTTAACCCGTCGCTCGCAGTTAACCCCTCGTACACACACAAGCAGACAAGGACATTCGTCATTGGTCATTTCATTTTTTCACTCAAACCAGAAAATGTAAGCACTATAAAAGTGAAATTGAATGGGCGGTGCGTGCGTGTGTGCCTTTCGTCTCAACGTCGTAATCAATTGAATGTATGGTGGAGGGTGGAGCGTGTGTGTGTTCATTTATATGCATGGTGATTTCGAATCATCATCATCATCATCATCATAAACGAAAGCTTTTCTATTTATAAGTTTTATTCTTTCTCGTTCAAAAATCTCGTCGTTGTTTGGCGCCAAAGTTGAATCGAAGGAAAAAATCGAAGAATAAAATTGAAATGATAAAAAAAAAATAAAAGAAAAGAAAAGAATAATAAAGAAAATCAGACCAAACCAAATCAATTGTGTATGCGGAAGGGGGCGTGTTGGGTGTGGGCGTATAGATTGGTCCCAATAGATTTTCGAATTGAGAAAAAAAAGACGGCGCTAGACGAGATTTATTTATTTATTTATTTATTTATATAAAACCATACTAGGAATCGCCTTTGAATCTTTCAATTTTTATTTTTTGGTATATTTATTGAAGTTTTCCACTACTTTTCGAATATTTTTTTTTGTATTTTGCCGGGCCTTGTTTCTGGCCGGGCTAGGGCCATGGCGCCCTATCTCTCCTGTCTGTCATCGGAAAGGAGAGAGCGAACGAGCGAGCGAGAGAGTGAGAGAGTCAATAATGGTAAAAGATTGATTTGTAAAATGGGAAAATTATTTGTACACGAATGATAAAGAAGAAGAAGAAGAAGAAGAAGAAGAAGAAGAAGAAGAAGACGAAAAAGAAGAAAGCAAAAACGAACCAAAAAATACCCCTCCCCTCACACACACACACAGGGATGCCAACGTCAATATTTGCAAGACCAAAAAAAAATAGACGACAAAACCAGAATACAAATTCAAATTTCGGCGCGGCGCCTTTCCCAAAAGAAAAAATCACGCAAAATCACGACCCGAGAATTCGTGGTTGATTTTCGGTGGCCCGTTAACGTTAGCTTCCAAAACTAGCACCAAAAAAAAGCAAGATCGGTCGAGGTCGAAATATCGGTCGAAATCGAATCGGAGAAAAAAAATTGGAATAATAACAATAATAATAATAAAGAATCCAGAATCCTGGATCTAGTTCCAGGATCCAGATACACACACTCACACACTCATATTCGGCTAGAAAGCATATTTTTTTCTTTCTCGTCTCCCAAAAAAAGACGAGAAAAAAAGAAGAAAAAAAGAAAAAAAATCGATCCAGAAACCGAATTGGTTCATTGGTTGGTTGGTTGGGCTGCTAGTTTTCGAAGCTGTTATTTTTTTCTATACGTTTGTTTGGTTTAGCTGTTTTATTTTTATTTTTTCTTTCTCGTCCGTCAGCCATCAGCTTTCGCGCCATAATATTCAATCGACATTTTCGTCGTCCTCGTCGTCCTCATCGTCGTCCCGAACGCTCCCGATCATTATTATTATATGGACATTTCGCTAGTTATATTTTTTTTATTTTTTTTGGTTATCTTGGTTCATTCGATTCGATTATTATTACTGGTATTACTGGTTATTATTATTATTATTATTGTTATTATTGGTTGTTGTTGTGAAACTAGAATTCAGCAGCAGCCAGCAAACAACTAGCCAACCAACACCCCCGCACACTCACACAATGACAGGATCAGGCTAGAAGGCATCAAATTCAAAAGAGAGAGAGAGAGAGAGAGCGAGAGCTCTTGTCCATGTGCTTGTCCATGATGGTGTTGAATTCCGAGAGAGAGAGAGCGAGAGAGCCGAGAACAGAGAAATGGACGTCCAACAATGGACAGAGAAAGCAAAATCTAGACAACTGGATTGGCTTCATCAACTGGAACAAAATCTGAAGAGATCCAGATCCAGAGCAAGCGAGAGAGAGAGAAGGATAACAATATTGGTTATTTGTTGAACCGAAAAAAAACCCTGAACCGAAGTCATCAACAACAAGATTATCGAAATCCTCTCTCATGAGATGTAATAGCGAAGGGATTTTTCGCTAGTGATGGAGAGAGTGGCGCCCAAAATCCGGATTCATGTTCCCAAAATAATAATGCTTAATCAACAAAGTTTGCGTTTGGTTTGGTCGGGAGGAGCAATTTCCAAACTGGGCGTGGCGAGAAGCATGAATCGATAATTATACTGGATGAACGAACGAATCGAACGGAAGCAAGCAAAAAAAAAATAACCGTAACCCTACCGGATTCCAAGCTTGGAAAATACGCCCGACAACTGACTCTCCCGCCGCACCAGAGAATATCCCGACCAGAACGACGAACCTCAAAACCGTGAGGTCGAAACGTCTTCAGTTGGCCGGAATTTACGAATCGATATTTTTCGTATTTTTTTTTGTTCAAATTTTTTATTTTTGTCTCAGCACTCTCAGCTCTCAGCCATCCTGCCTTTGGTGCGCAGCCTTAATGATTGTTGGCCGCTCTGCGACACTTGTAGGCGTGGAAAACAAATCAATTGACAAGCCCTCCGCCGTAGAAAAAAGAGTTGAGAGAGAGTAAGAGCGAATCTTTGCCTAAAATTATCTCAATCATAACCATCCTGTTCTTAATCAGAAGTGAGCAACCTTTTTTTGATAAGGCGAGCCGCCCATTCGCTTTACAACGATTTATAGTAGGTGTCTAGTCATCGGGTCAAATCATCACATTGAACCAATCAGAGCGAGAGAGGACTAAAGCTTCATCTCCTGTTGTCTAGTTGAAATGCTAGGTGGGCCGCACCACAAAAAATGGTTGATGGGCAGGCCGCTGGTTGCGCTCGTGTGTCCTAAGTAATTGGACTACAACGCGGATCAACCGGAAAATTCGATCGAAAGTAGGCGAAATATGATTGTCGATATTTTTGTTTTTGGTCGATTCTAAATATTGATTTATTTTTATGCTCCTCCCTCTCTTCTAATTCTTACTGCTAGTTTTGGAATCAATTTTTTTTCGTCTTCTTCTTCTTCTTCGTCTCCTTAAATTAAATTAATTTCGAGAGACAGAGAACGGGGGGGAAAAAACAATTTTGGATTTTGGAACCGAGATAGAGAGAGAGTGGGTTCCACCGACGGCGAATTCCACCTACCTGTCAATGTGGCAGTGATTGGCGCCAGATGTTCTTCCGAAGACGTCTTCAACGACGTCTTGACGGCCGTCGATTCCGACCCCCCTTGTTCCGAGGCTTTCCGAGCCATCGAAACTACCGATTTCTGTTGGCTAGATCGTCTACGTCTTTGGCTGGTTCTGATCTTGGTTTCTTCGCTTTTGTTGCTGTTGTCGTTGATTATCTTCTTACCATTATCAATCACCGCGGCGGCAGCGGCGGCTTCAACAACCACCACCGTTTCGGTTGATCCGGTTTCTGTTTGTTTCAAATTCACCACCGTTGCCATAGATGGCTGGGTGGGTGTGGTGGATTTTGGAGGGTGTGGTGGTGGTGGTGGCGTGATTGAAGTTCCAAAATTCCCGGTGCCATGATGATGCGGACCATGCTGGTGGGTGGGATGGGTGGTGGTCGTACCCACCGACCACGGATCCACAACCCTTCGACGTTGTCGGGGAAGCTTCTCACGGGCTTGCGTATGCGAATAGAACATGGTAAAATTCGAAACAATTACTGGAACCGGTAATGCAATGGTCAATACGCCCGCCAATGCACATAGGGCACCGACCAACATTCCAGCATAGGTTTGTGGTACCATATCGCCTAACGGGAAAATGGGCGGAGAATCGAGCGGAGAAAAAATAATGTCAAAGTTTTGTGGGCGTGTTTTGGTGATAATTGCTCCTCTCAATTTTTTTTAAATACGATAATCTGATACTTCACTACAGGTAATCTGATATTTTAATTGTAGGGGCTTTGGGCATTTTGGTCGAAAACTTTTTCTAAAATTGAAATTTTGAAAATTTCCAGAATCGAAATCCGATGCTCGCTCTCTACTTTTAAGCTCCTCCTCTTTTAGGGGGTGTGTGCTAATTTTCAGTTTCGTTTTGAAAAAAATAAAATAACTTACCATAACCCACGGTGGTCATGGTGACGATGGCCCACCAAAGGCCTTCAGGTATGCTTTTGAAATCATTACGAGGATTGGCTTGTAAACGTTCAGCGTAGTAAACCAACGAAGCAAATATAACGATGCCCAATACCAAAAAGAAAACCAATAGGAAAAGCTCTTTGGCGCTTGCACGAAAAGTATGTACCAGGATTTTTAGCCCACGCGAATGACGGGTTAATTTGAATAATCTCAGTATACGTATGATGGAGAAAAAATCCAATATATCCGCATTGGCCAATTGTACGCTGGCGGCCAATGATTGTAATATTAAATCTGAATAAAATGATAATGTTGCTATGGCATCGATCACGTTTATGGCATCTTTGGTGAACTCTAATTTGCTTGGAGCAACCTTTGGCAAAAAAAAAAAGAAAAAATAGAGAACACAATTTGAGAACACACACATTTGGGAGTGTTGAGGGTTAAAAACCAATGGGTGGGAGTGGTCAACTGAAGTGGGCGGAGAATTAGGCCAATTTCCAGCCACACCAGTGCGCACACACACACACGTAGATCAAACAATGATGATGATGTTGAGAGATGGGAGAGAAAATTAACCGTTAACTTCCGAACACCAAGATCAACGACGACGACAACGACAAGGGCAACGGCGGCGAAGACAGCCACAGCGGGAATTCGCCATTTGCCTACAAGGGTCATTCAAGCAAATATACCAACACTCGCACACACACACGTAGACACTCGAGGAAAACCCGAAAAAAAACTTGAATAAATGAACGAATTTGCAATGAGAATAAATGATGAAAATGAACGAGGATTCTCCCTGGTGGTTAGACAAAAAGCGAGAGAGAGAGAGAGAGAGTGGAATGCTATTATGGATTTCAACAATTGAAAGATGTTTGTATTCGTGTGTGCGAGTGTGTGCCACCATCCACTTGAGATGATAATTTGTTTTTGTTTGAAAATGAACAATGAACAATGAACCCCCGGCAACCGAATCGGACCACCGAAAAACAAAGCTTGACCACCGGAACACAAAGAGAGAGATGAATGGAACCTGAAAACCAACGAACGAACGAACGAACGAACCAAACTCGCCAAGAAGCACCAGAAGACCTGCAAGGGCGATCCGGGACCCTAGATGGATCCGGTCCGGACAGAAAGTTGTTCCGTCCGTTGAACACGTCTTGAAGCAGAACAGAATCTTGGAAAATAGAATTTCTCTTTGAATTGGAAAAAAAAGGAAAACTGGAGAAATTCTTTTGAAGTTCATTTTCTAAAGGTTGTTGTTTTCGACCACGAACCGAAAAAAGCACCGTTGAGAATACTATCGGAATGAAAAATGGCGCCCAATTCATTACCGTGGTGGTGGTGGTGGTGTCCCAAAAGTCATGTTATACGTCCATTCATCTTTTCTCTTGTCTTGAATTGTTTTCCAGGGGCATAAAGGACAAACACACACACACACACACACACACACACACACACACACACACACATAATGATAAAACCAATGGTTTCGAGGACCAGACCCGACCACAAACAACCACCAAGGGAACCACCAACCATCACCAGCCAGCCACACCGGATCGAGCACCAAACGTCAAGAAGCCGTAATAGTTGAACACAATGTGTATGTTTTCATGTTGGACATTTTCACCCCGGAAAATAAAAAACGGAAAACAGAAAACAGACAAAAACGTTTCGTTTTTCGGAAGCTCTTGTATGGTGGTGGTGGTTGTGGTTGAAAAGTAGGAGTGGTGGGAATGGAACACACACACAAAGGGGTGTGGCGGTTGAAAAAAAAACTAGGAGGGGAGGACACGAGACAAGAGAGAGAGAGAGCGAGAGGAAATAAAATAGAATTTGTGGCTATCATGGCCGGGAACACACACACCACCACTACAATATACGTGAAGAAAATTTGTAATCAATTATAGTTCTGGTCCATGTTCGTTCGCAATTTATTTTCCTCTCTCCACTTGATTTGTATGGTGTGTGTGTGTCCGAGTGCGAGCAGGGGTGTGTGTCCAGTATCATTATTTTCATGGCGAGAGGGCGGAGCTAAAAAGCGAATCAGGCAGGACGTAAAGCGCAAAAGTTATAGTAAGAGAGAGGAGAGGAACGGAACGACCAACCCCAAAAAAAGAAGAGAAGAACAATGTCCAAAATGAATGAATGAAATTGAAATTGAAAACGAGAGAACGCGAGAACCGTGTGGGGGAGCCACGGTTCATATTGATTTTTTATTCCGGAAGAAAAAAAGAGAAAAAAATTCATTGCAGTGAAGCCAACCTTCAAAGCCAAAAGGGGCAATTATGAAACCAATAGGAAACCAACAGGAAAAAAATCATTGCAGCGAAGCTCACCTTCAAAAGCGTGAAGGGGCAATTTTTAAATCAGTGATCCGGCTTGCAAAACTAGCAGATACCATTTTTTTTATTGTTGTTTAGGTTATCCTAGGTTCTCAGCAAGGAATTCATATAAACCATATTGATGATTGCCGGTAAGGGGTGTGACAGGGGGCGTGGGAAACGCAAGGAGTCTCTCTGGATTCCTGACAACAATAATGATAGTTCTTTTCTTTTCTTTTTGGTTTTATTTCTCGGTATTCTTCTTCATCATCATTATGGATGTTTTTTTTGTCTTGTCTTGTTCTTGTTGTCGTTGTTCTGTTGTTCATTTAGTCGAAGTTGTTTTGTGTTTTTGGCGCGCTACTTTTGGATTCTTTCTCCAAGAGCCAAGGAAACAAGAAGCAAGCGACATTTCCATTCTAATCAACGAAGACAGCTACAACAACGGATTCTGCTTTTTTTGTTACCGAGTTTCTCTTGTGTGTTTTTCTCGTTTTTGAAAAAAACAACAAGATAGACAGTATAAAATTTGCTTTTAGATTAAAACCATGAAGAATCCTCAACAACAACAACAAGGCCTTGGGGTTTGAGGTTGTAAATAATAATAATAATAATAACAGCAGCAGTAAGCATCCCGCACACATTTGTCTCGTCGTTGTCATTGTCGTCGTTGTCTTCATCATGTTGTTTCGAGAGCGAGAAACACGGAACGGCTCGGAAAGTGTGCCAGAGAGATTATCAGAACCGGAGAGCGAGAGAGAAAACAAGCTTGCAAGCTATAAGAATACCTGAAGGCGCCTTTTTGTGTCTTGGTGTGTGTTTTTTATTTTTTTTGGCGGCAAAACAAAAGTTGAAAATTCGAAAATTTGAAACCCGGAAAATTGAAACTGAAAGGCGGCTCTGGCTGACGTTAAGGAGGCGGAGTCAAGGGAAGGGGGTGGAGCATCCGGGTGAAACAAAAAAAACTCAAATCAGATTATCTCATTATCTCAACACCCAAGTATCTCACTGTCCCGGATTCTTCTGGGCCCAGCCCAGAGAAATATGGCATTTTCGGGCGCCATTTTTTTGGCAAAGTTCAAAATTTTCATCAAAATAATTTCCATATTTTTCTTGCTTTATTTTTTTCGTCCGTTCTTTCTTGGATTTGCTTCAAGTGATGAAATGGAGAGGAATCGAGAGGGATGATATTTTCCCGAAAAATAAATAAAAAATAATATCTTCGACAAATCAAAATCAATCAATAATATAGTGACGAAACTGAACAGAGTCGAAACTGGAAATAACAATAATAATAATAAATCAAACAATTTGCATTCGTCTTTTCCAAAAATCCGATTTTAGGATTCTTCTTCTTCTTGCTGTTACGTAACCGTTTCTCGGGAGTTCTGGTAAGCTTTTAAGTTTTATTTTTCCAAAAAAAAACTTTTAAAAACTTTCAGAAGCAAACAAAAAAAAATATCCAGTCTAAGACTTAGACAACTGGATTATTTGGCATTCGCCCTCATTGTTGCCTTCGTTGCTGCCTTCGTCCCAAAGGAGGATTCTCTCTTTTTTTTTCTTCGCGAGAAAAAAAAGTTGCAAATCGAAAAACCAAACCAAAACCAGAAGACGCCTGAATTGCGCCCTGAGAATCCAAGCACGAATGGCGCCCAAAATACTGTTGGCGCTGGTGGTGGTTACCTGGCGTTTGCTTGCTTGGTGTTTGATGTTCAAATCATTTTTTGTTACCGCTGTTGGTTGGAACCGACGTGATCCAACCAACATGCTGGGGCATAATGAAAATGTGATCGGATCGGAAGATCCGAACGGCCCGAAAATCCCGGTATATCATTATCTCATCATGTAGTTTCATGTAGAATATATTTTTTGGGTTATCTAGTGATCTGTGTTGTTGTTGGTCAGGTTGATTGTTGATTATCATTATGTTTTATGAACAGAAAAATCCCGATCCCGATCCCGAAACCTGAATTATTTATCACCACCACCTTTTTCATGACTGAATGTTGTGTTTTAATTTTCTCCTACTGGCCTACTGGGCGCCATGGCGTCATTAGGGGCCTTCTCAATAATCATGTATGGGCGTGGAGGAACTTTAATGGGGGTGGGGTGGGTGTGACAATGGTGTATCAGTATCAGTGGGCACAAATCGCAGGCAGGTTCGCGGGCACCATCCTCGTGTGTGAAACGTGATGTTTGATGTTTTCCCAAAACCGATTGTGGGTGTGTCCTAGCAGGTAGGTGGGTGTGTGGATCCAGTGTTTTTATAAATTAATCTCTGTCCATGTTTTTTGGTTGGTTGGTTGGTTGTTGATCATTCAATAAATCATTCCCGGAAAGGGATCGCAAAAGTTTTAGGAATCCGTTAATAATTTTCCCCGTGAATCTCTTGGAATGTTACGTAATAATCGGATATCCAAGATGATTCATTGCTAACATTCGAAAGGTATCTGTCTGTCTGCCTGTCTGTCTGTGTGTAAGCGGGGGGAGGGGTTGCAAAAGTTCGCTACCACACTACCACCAACAACTCACCAAAAATCTGGTTGCAATCTCGAACGAAAACCAAGCATTACAGATTGATTCAATATAGAAGAATGCATCATGGGCGTCTGTTTTATGTTTATCCAATGTCCATGTTTCATCACCAACACCACCACCGACACCACCACCACTAGTTTCAGAATCGTTTGTTGTCGTCGTTTGTTGGATTTTATCACCACTAGTTTTAGAATCATTATGATTATGATTATTATTATTATTATTATCAGTATCACTTGGTTGGGCGGTGGCCGGATGCGGATGATGTTGTTGTTGTTGATGTTGATGATGTTTTTGATTATAATTACGATGTTTATGTCTATGATGATGAAACGTCGTAACCGGATATGCTTGATTTCCACCATATGGTGTTGATGAATAACGGGAATTCGGTGAATAAGGCGGACGAAAATTTGGCGGCTGCCGTATGGTACGATTGTAGATCACCGGCACACGCATATTCGGATGGGTTTTGATACAAAATGAAAATATCGAAACACAAATGAAAAAAACGGATATGATTGCCACGCCCTGGAGGAGGGGGAGGGGTTTCATGTGTGGAGGAAGGGGGAGAAAATTTTCAAGAAAAATCAAAATTAGCAAAATTATTATCAAAGGCTTCTATTCAAAAAAAACAACAAATCAAATCAAGTAATCCAATCCGATTGGCTTGCATGCGGATGGTAAAAGGGAGGAGCTTGATAATCTAAAATCTATCAATAAGAATAATTTATTTATAATAAAGACACGCCTATTTAAGCGTGCGCGCACACACACGCAGACACACAGAAGGACAGACCGACAGACACCCCTCCTTCTTTCTGTTTATAGCGTCTATCTCTTTATAGTATTAAAGTGGTGTTATATAAGACGAGCGCTCACAAACCTATATGCAGATCAACCACACACACGCCTATAAAAAGTGGGAGTGGCAACCCAAACAAAAATTGATTGATTGAATCGATCCATCATAGGAAGAAGAAGAAGAAGAAGATGGCAATATAAGAGGCAGAATAAGAGCAGCATTGGGAAGCATGTTGTTTTCAGGACTACGACGACGACAACGACGACGAAGACGAAGATGATGGTCGTGTATAATTTTTTTCCCGATGCTTTCCCCCTTCGCCCCCACCAATGCCTGGATTACGCCCCCTTCGCTGGTTGCATACATCGAATATAGGAATGAAACTTGGGGAGTAGGTGGATTCCTTATGTGTGTGTTGGTGTGTGTGTGTGTTAATAATTCATGTTTCTTGTTCTTGCAAGCCATTCGTGTTGTTCTCGTTCTCGTTTTTGCATAATCTCTCTCTCTCTCTCTCGTTCTCCCTGTGCACTGGGAGCCATGAGAATATTCTAAAGATTAGAAGGGAGCCAGAGAAAGCGAAGAGCCAACGAAAAAGTTTGGGTAAATCTTGATAATGGCGCCCAAAGCCAAAATAAGGCAACCGGGCGCCATAAAAAGGAGAGAGAGCGAGAGACAAGGAGAGAGAGAGACAGAGACATCAACCATCAAGACGCCCTTGCTTGAATCTCAAACAAACATCCAGGCTCCAGCATCATTTTTTCGCGGGAGCCAAGTATAATAGATATGATTATGGCACGAGGATGCTTGAATGTATGTTTTGGCCTTTGTCTCTCTCTCTCTTTTACGTTTCGATATGATCTCTTCAAGGCGTCAAGATTCTCTTTTTTCCGTTGGAACAACAAGGCGCCCAAGAATCCGGATGCCAAAGTGCCACCAAGCCTTTTGTTCATCATCATCATCATCATTATTATTGAGCTTTTATTATTATTATTATCATCATCAAGCCAAAGCCAAGTGTGCACTATTTGTGGATTCTTGTTTTGGATTCATCAGGCTAGATTTCACCATTCATTCTAAATGGCACCATCAAGAGTGTGGGGGGCGAGGGGAAGGGGGGAGAAATCAAGGAGAATCAAGCAGGAAGTAGTAGCAGCCACAGCCAGCCAACAGCTAGCAGCCAAAAACTTTCCACTATCTTCCACTATCTTATTTCCTTTCCTTTGAACGGCGTCTTCCCTTTTCAGGCTCAGTCGGTCGGTTTCTCGAAGGTTGTCAAACAAAAAAAAGGATATGCCCCTCCCTCTCCTCCCCATCTCCGCCCCGCCCCTCTATCTTTAGGGGTGGTGGTGGTTGTTTGCTTTTTGCTTAAATGTTTTCTGGATTCATAATTCATATTAATAATGATAATAATAATAACAACCAGTCCAGTGGTGATCATCATCATCATCATATTTAGCTGTCAGTCAGAATATCTGCTGTGGTGGACGCCGCCTGGTGGGCGTTCACCCCAAAGAAAACAACAACAACAACGACGGTAGCCAAATGTGTGTGTGATGATAAATAATTCATAATATGCCCCGCCCAACAAACGCAAATCGAACTGTTTCATTTTTTCTGTCTCCTCCTCGTCTTCGTCTTCGTAGTTGTCGTCTGCGTCCTATATTCATCAACATGCATGTCTGCTTGCAGCTTGTCTGCATGCACCAGCACAGTGTATGTCTGTTGAGCTAGAGCTTGCAGCTTGCAGCTTGCTGTTGATTGACATACTGCACACTGCACTGGTAGGCAGGACAATAATGATTAGCGAGAGACTATAAGAGAGAGACTGACTTTTGATTGGCTTATGAGATGTGTGTGTGTGGAGGGGTGGCATGTTTCGTTCATTCAAATTACATAATAATTTAATACAACAACAACAGCAGTCCGCCACATACAATCAATCAGCTCCACCAAGTGTGTGCGTCAATTTGAAATTAGAAAAAAAAACAAATTTCATTGACACATTGTGCTGTCAACTGAAGTATGCGGGGGTGTGTCTTGGGCGTGTAGGATTGGCTGGCTGGTAGCTGGTTAGGTTGGACATGTGAGTGTGTCGATCATTTTACCAGTCAATCGATCAATCAATCAATCTAGCCAAACTTGTCAGCGAACCTAGAATCGTTAGGTTGGACCCATAAAATATGGATGATGAAAATGGTCAGGTTGCATTGACTAGGGGCAGAAATGTTTTTGCCCCCGGGTAATTATCACCAGTAATTATTTTCAATCCACCACCACCACCACCACCACCACCACCATCATCATCACTATCCTTGGGAACCTTGGCGAAAGCGAAAAGTTTCCAGAGATTCCATTTGACAGCAAACTATTATTGAAGCCGTGTGCCATTCATTAAGTACGTACGTACGTACTTTTTGGGCAGTCCATCCGGGAAATAGTGCCCCCGGAATTCGTCCAAAGTAAATGGCATTCTGGTGGTGGTGGTGTGTAGCAGCAATTTAAGTGCTTTTATCTTTGTTGGCTGGCACACAGCAACTACAGCGATGAACACAACTACAATGTGTGTTTTTTTCTCTCTTCCTCTCTCTCTTGGTCTCCATCTTTCCGCTTGCTATTCTCCGGGTTAATTGGCGTGCAATATAGGGGTCCTAATTATGGATCGACATACTAATAGTCAATAAGAGCCAACAAGCGAGCAAGCAAGCAAGAGAGAGCGAGAGCGAGAGAGAGAGAGAGAGCCAGATTGAAACTTTTCCTTTTTGGCAAATCTCCTTGGTCGGACCTAAAACACACACACAAACACAGAGGAGAGATTCTAGAGAATCTGCCATGTTTCCCAAAGCTTCTGGGCTTCTGGGAACAAGCTTGGTGCAAATGGTAGAGAGAAATAGCAAGAGAGAGAAAACGAAAAAAAGAATCCGATTAAAACTTTCGAAATATTCTCGCTCCTTGAAGAAAAAAAAAACTAAAATTTATATTAACGAATCAGATATTCGGAAGACAAATCGATTTTACACACAGAAACAAACGAAAAAAAATTGTTCCGTTTCCCGCCACCAGTTTGTGTGTGTGTTCTTGGTTTTGATTCGAATTGGAGGAGGGGTAAAAATGGGAGGAGCTAAAAATTGTTGCTGCTATCAGAGCCTCTCATTGGTGAAAAATCTATCGGTTCAGATCAGAGGCTTGATTGGTCCTCTTTGTCGGAAGGCGGAAGGCCAGTAGCATAATTTTAGGAAAAAATGAGCCCATCATAAACAACGTATTCGGGATGACGCCCACCTAATAAATGGAATTTATGTGTGTGTGCGGGTGTGTACGCGGGTCTTTTTTTGTTGGCAATTCCAAGTGTGTATGTGTATGTTTATCAATAGATAAGACATGGTAATTGCTAGGGCCTAGGGCTGGCGGACTAGTGTTCCAAACATGGGGCACAACATCCGCCGAGCGCCATTCATAATGGATATGATATGGATATTCTTGGCGCCAAATAGGGCCATTATTCTAATTCGATGACTATAAACAACTATAAACAATGGTGATAAGACCCGAAACACACCCACACCCACATCCAAATGTATTCCAAAAGTAGTGGTGGTAATAATCAAAAACCAAAGACCGAAGAATCCGAACGAATGCAAAATAACATTAAAGATTTATGACCGAGAACCATAATCAGACCAAGACAGGTATACGCCCACATATGCACATGAAGACCTTCTTAGGTCCCCGGTCCGCGGGTATTGGGTCGGAAAAGCTCATCAACCCTCTCTCTCTCACACTGGTACAAATGCGCATTGTCTTTATGACTATCCATAAAGGTAACTAGACTTAGGCATGGGATAGTCAACTGGCACTGCTACTAGCTACCAACCACCAGAATGGTACACCTGGGACTCATTAACATCATCCTGCGAATCATCATCATCATTTAAGTTCCTGTCCGTCGGTTCCTGTGCACTGGGCGTCCCTTGCTTATAGGTCGGGCGCCAACGTTGTAAATTTTTAATGAACCATTGGAACAACACATTCGGTTGGTTTGAAGGCGGCTCACCTTGGCAGCATTCGATGAATATGGTTCATCAAACAGTAACCATATTTTTGGTTTTAACCGTTGCCAACGGGTTAATTTTCCTTTACGATATTGTTCTTCGTAGCCGAATTTTTTCGACATTTCCTCTTCGGTCAAGCTAGCAGCATCCATGTCCAACGTGTCCAGTATGGCCAATGTTTGCTGGGTATCACGATGACAGGTGTACGTCATCCAACAACATGGTTCTACCTGTTTAGTTTGTTTGTTTGGAATAGAGGATCGAATCGAATTCGCTACTAGTTTTAGAATTTTTTTTGTGGTAACCACGCCCATACCTGGTTGGCATCCAATCCCCAAAATTCTAATTCTTCTTCAAACAATGGCCCGCAAACATTGGTCGGATAATGTAGCTTACCGGTACGGTAATAGTTTAATATTTGAGCAAACACTCCTGGATGACGATCGAAAAAATATTCATTCAAAATAGGATCATAATTGGCCAGCGCTTCGGTAAGCCTCGATAAACGTGTTGCAGGAATTTTTCTCAACGTTGTTTTATATGTTTCAAATCGGATACCGCCCACATTCAATATAACACGATTATTGTCGCTACTGATACCGGTACCACTTCCACCGATGCTCCCGCCCATACCACCACTACCACCACCAACACCAATACCGCCACCACATCCGGAAAGATTATGGGTGCTTGCAACATGGCCAACACCACCATAACCGGTACCGGCCAGGCCATTACCACCGCCGTGGCCAACGCCCATCGAAGAGCTGATGAAACCACCTCCATGATGGCCATGATAATGTTGATATGGATGATGTGCGGTTGATGATGCCATCAATCCACGGGCGAACATTTTTCCTTGTCGGTTCGAAAACTAATGGTATTTTTTTTCCTGGAACACCAACCACGGCCGATGAAAAACGATCAATCACCCGGGAACCCGAATCAATCAATGGATTTTTGCATTTTTCATTGGTGACGATGATCATAATAATAATGACATCTTTTTCACGGAGTCGTAGTGGTCTGAAAAAAAAATTCCAAAGGTAGCTGTAAAAAAAACGAAGAAAATTATTAGCGGTTACCGCTAGTTCTAGAACCATAAACGCTCTGCTCCCCGGGAAAATTTTTTTGCCCGCGTTTTTTTCAATCAATTTTCTTGATTCGTTCATTAAATCAAATCAAAGCCAAGCAAAGCGGTTAAATGGCGCCAAAATGATCAAATTGAATTCCGAGCAAATAATAATAATAATAATAATAATAGTAGCGATAATATGTTGTAGCCATTTAAAATGGGCGTGTATTTGGGGGAGGTGTGGGCGTCGGCGGCGGCATTTCATTATGATTATCATGATTTGAGATAGCAATTCCCACACTCCTACACACACACGAACACACTGTGGATTTTCGCGACTCGATGTCCCGTTAATTTGATACAGTGTATATCAAATCCTGGTGTTGATGATGATGGCGGCGGCGGTGGCGGTGGTGAAATTGGCATCAAACGCGCCATAAAAGTTAATGAGCTTGAAAATTGGAACCTCGCTGAGGGAGAGAGCGAGTAAAAAGACAACCTAACTCCATAAATGGCCTTTCTGGCTGGAACAGTGACATAAACACACCCACCACACCGACACAAACGGGGTTAGGATTGCAGAGAACAACCAACCAAAGAAAAAAAATGTGAAACTAAATACCGGAACACACATTCAAAACGGAAACCGGAGCAGCAAAAAAGAGCTGAACGGGCCCCGAAATGGTCTTCAGATTGTTATTGTTGTTATTATTATTATTCCATTTCTAGGCCTATTTTTTGGTCTGGGCCGGATCTCACCAGTCTTGGCCTTTCTTTCTTTCTTTCTTTTTTTTCGTCCTCTTCCGGTCCATTCAAAGACTCAGTGACGGTAGCGATAAAAGCATTCAATCATAAAATATATTTCTAAGAAAAAGGATTCCCTTTTGGAGGAGTTCCCCACGGTTCAAGGTTTTTCAAGGTTTCCAAGTATGGGCCCGAGTGTGGGCGCCAGAATCCAAGGATCCCAAACAGAAAAAACAAGAAGAAGAAGATGAAGAATTGTAAGATCCAAATCAATGGAAACACAATGGATACTACCAATGGATTCTGGTTGAAACGGACCAAAGAGAGTGGCCAGAATGTGTGGTGGGCGTGTATAGCGTGAAGAGAACCAGAACAACAACAACAACCGGACAACAACAACAACCAGCAACCAGCGACTAGCCGAAGGAACAGAAACAGAAAGTGATTAATTAATCTTAGTCCAAGTTTCGGTATTTTTGGTCCGGAACCATCGGGCTTTTTGGATGGGCGTGTACTGCTGCCACTGCTACTGGTATTGTGCAATGTGTGGAACACAACAGGAAAAAACCTATTTGTCATGGGTGGATGGTCATCATCAACATCATCACCAACAACAACAACAACATTCCCTGGTTGTTTTGGATCACCCTGTAATAGTAGTGTACCAGGGTGATCCAGGATAGGAGGAGCCTGGCGCCAAAGGATAATTGGCGTGCACACACTAGCTGCAATTGGTGTAGCAGCGATTTGTAGTAGTTGTCGGTGTTGGTGGTCCACTTCCCTTTCCTTCCCTCTACTTCGTCCTATCAAGCGCTAGCAATCGAACACAGAGAAACAAGAATAAAAAACATGGTCCTATAATAATTATCATAATTAATAATGTGATCATGTAATCATAGGTCGAGCGGCAGCAGCACTACACGGATTTCACGTGATAATAATAATAATAATCGATTGTAATCACACACGCACATAATATCGATAGCGACCATCCACAATTGGTTACATTGTTTATGAATTGACCTTGGCCGCAAAACCAGCAGCTAGCAATCGAACAGTGTTCCCCTCAGTTTTCCCTTCGAAATTGACCAAGTGTGTCGAAATAGAATTCCGATTTCCTATTTTTCGGTATTTTTTGTTCTTGGCCAGAATCCATCGGGATTCAATGTTTGTTTAGGGCGATACGCCCACACACAGAGAGAGAGAGGGAGAGAGCAAAACGATTTCTTAGATTCAATCATAATAATGACCGGGGTGTGTGTTCAGGGGGTGTGGGAAGGAAGGTGGTGTTGACTGTAAGTGATAGGAGAAAATGGAACAAGCTGTTGGATCCAACAACAACAACAAAAACATTGATTTATGAACATTGGAAACACGATGTAAAATGAAGGTAAACATTCAAGTAGGGATCGGGATCATGCGAAATCGACAGAGAGGGGGTGTTGTTGTTGAAAAGTATCCATTTTCTTAAATAGATCTGAATCCCGAGAGATTTAGGATGCGAAAGATCAAGATCAACAACAAAAACAACAACAACAACATCAACACCGAAATCAATGAATTGGATTGAAAGTAAATTATAAACAGACACGAAAAATATTTTTGAAATTTTGAGGCTGCAGAATTTTAAATTGTGGACAAGAGAATGTAGCAAAAATGTAGCAAAAAAAAAATGTAGCAACAGAATGCTGCAAGAGAATGTAGCAAAAAAAATGTAGCCAAAATTGTAGCCAACCAAAAAAGTTTACTTTTTTGCTACAATTTTTTCTCCAGGTTATATTTCATATTTTGATGGTTGTTTTTGAATAGCGATCATTTTGGATCATTTCCATTATTTTCACATTTCCAAAACGGGATTTGTGAAGAGAGAGAATATAAAAAAACGGGAACAACTTGGCCACGGAAATAAAAAGGAAATGTCCTTCGGACCTTTAAAAAGTAATTTATACACTGAGAGACGCACACAGGGAGAGAGAGAGAGAGAGCGAGAGAGGCACGCACACACACCAGGTATGAAGCTGGCTTCAGGTATTGACGGGTTAATTATCATAAATTTTCAAAGGAAAAGGAAGGGGAGGCCTCAAAACGAGGAGGAGGGGCGCGGTTGAAAAATAATTAATTGCCACTCAAATCGAAAATTATGAACAAAACTAAAATTATACGTTTAATAAATCTAATTAACCCTTTGTTGGCCGGACCGGCGACAACATCGACAATATCAAACGAACAAACGAATGAACAAGACAGACACAGTGTGTTTTGAAATTCTGTCTGGAAGTATGTGTCTTGAAGGTGTTTGATTTCAACAACAGAAGAGGAAGAAGAATACAAAAAATAATATCCGCAGAACAACAAAAACGAAGACAAAAACATTCCCGGAGATTCTCGGGAATCCAGGGAGCAAGTAGAAGAATCCTTTTAGGATCCCATAGAAAACAATGGAACAAAAGTGAAAAGCGCGCGCGAAATTTTGAAATTTTGAAAACAAACAATATTCTAAAGCTCTCTTTATTTTTTGTATGGCTTCCTTTGACGCCCGGATCCCGGGTGGCGCTTTCAATCTATTCTAGGAACAAAATTCTTTTTGGTTTTGGTTTCTTCATCTTCTTTGGTGTAATCGTTGTTTGTTCCGCTTGTAGTTTTGGGATTTCGGTTCCTATCAGCCTCACACACACACACACAGACGGTGGGCGTTTTCGTTTGTTTATTTGGAAACATTTCTAACAGAGATAAATATTTAATTGAATTCGATTAGAATCCTCGAACTCGAACTCTGGGAAATATAATGATGATGATGTTGGCTAATAATACTCCGCGGATAGCGTATGGTTGCATACGAGAGATGCATCGAGCAGCCAGCCAACCAGCCAACCATCACCACCATCATCATCATTATCTGGCTGAAGGATTCAGTGCACGCATCACCACCATGGCAACACCACCACCACCGATCATGGTGGCCGTCATCATCATCTTTTGGTGAAATGAGTTTTAAGGGGAGCCACACCCACCTCCCAGAAACTTGGAAAGAGAATCCAAGTCGCCCAGAATCCAACAAGAATCTTGAAGATAAATAACATTCATTGGACCGACCAGATAAAGTGTGTGTGTGTGTGTGTGTATGTGATCTAATTTAGAAGAAGAATCTAAAGCTGAAGCTGGATTTGTTTCATTAATTTTTTTTCCGTTTTTAGTTTTAGTTCAAGATTCATGTAATTTGTTTTCGCCTTGGTTCTTGATTCTGATTCCAGAATCTAATTTGGACACGCCCCCCTCGAACAGGGGTTAACCTACATGCCACGCCTACATGCTATTACTATTGCTATTGCTATGCTGGTTGGCTTTACTGGGCGCGTATAAATCTTTTCTGTTTTGTTTTCTGGTTTTCGAAATCTGGTTTCTGTCTAGCTTAATCTGTTTGGACGACCACCACCATGGCGATAAGGAATGTGTGTGTGTGTGTGTCCTGGTGGTCGACGAAATGAAAGAAATAAATAAGAAGGAAGAGGGGAAACCCCCGGAATAACTTACCGGAAAAGTTCCCGGAATGCAAAAAGAAGAAATCCAGAAGAAAACTTTCCAGAAACTTTTATAGTTTATAATTTAAAAATTTAAAATTTTTTTGGCGCGAAAACAAAGAAAAACGAAGCAAAAAACGAAGAAAACTACTAAATTCCAAGGATTAGACACGCCTATATAGACACACAAGTGGTAGTGGAAGTGCTTAATTGATGAAATTATGATCGGAATCGGAAATGGCACTTCACAGCGTCAGACACACCCCCACACGAACACCAGGCAGAGACACGCCCCGCTTTGTAGCGACGATCAAGACACGACCGATCCCGATGAATGTCGAAATGATACTGAAGTGAGGGAAAAATCATTGCGCCCAGAATCCTGTGTGGTCTGTTTTTTTCGCGTTTTGCATTTGTTTTTGCTTATTCGCGGAATCGCGGAGAAGCGGTCGGGAAGAATCCACACAGACAGACTATATATAGAGCCCGGGATTCTGGTTTCTGGTTGGTCTGCTGCCAGTGATGTATCCACCAGTTACGTAATCTTCAGCAGCAGCAGCAGCAGAATGGTGGTGCACAAACAACAAGAATTTTTTTGGATACCATTTCGGTTCCTGGTTCCTGGATCCTGGATCACGCCCCCGACTTCCGTTATGCCCCTTTGGAATTTTCATATTTATCATATTATCTCATGATAATGTAGATATCAGACGAAATTTTTTTTGACGCCCGAATATATGACGCCCAGAGATGATCACCATATAATGATGTTCTGTTCTGATTATTGTTTAATTGAGCTTGAGGCGTTGGTGGTAGTAGGCGCCCGACAAAAAACAATGGAACGAACGTTTGGTTCCAAAGCTAGGGGCAGACAGTGGCAGCGAGCGAGACAGGGAGGAGGAGGGGAAGATTATTTTACATTTTTGGAATTTCGGCTGCTACTTTTCGAATATTTTTTTGTTGCGTGTGCGATATCGGGGTTTTGTGTTGTGTTGTTTATCCATTTTATTTTGTTGTTTTGGTAACCACGACACCAGGAAACAAAATTTTTTTTTTATTCGAATTGTAGAACACTGGTATCCGGGGTATCCTAGGATTCCCAGGATTCAGTGGAATGATAATAACAATAATATCGGGAGAAAAGGATTCCACGGCACACCAAAATTACATTTGAAGCGAAAAACCCCAATTCTGGTTTCGGTTCCATTCGAATTTCCATTTGGAACACATCTCTTGGGCGTCGCGCCAGACTCCAAAATCCAAAAGTGCCCGAAGAATTCTTTTCAGTATTATTATTATCATCGGGAAGAATTAACGTTTTCGCGTGATTCCGGTGAAACTCTTTTATTCGGTAGTTTTTTTTGTGTGGAGCAAAAAAGCTAGCTGAAGCTGAAGCTAAACCAAGCGCTAACCAAAAGCAAATACCCTGAAAAACAAAGTGTGCATTTGTTCGTGGCTGATTCCCAATTGGATTCTGGTACGCTCTTTTATCTTGGATCGCTCCACTACGAGCTATTTGCCACTCGATTCACACCATTGGTACACGATAAGATCTCTGGAGACATTATCTTGGTCTCTTGCTCTATTCGTGTGTGTTAGTGCATGTGTGGTAATGGTATTCATCTCATTATAAATGCACGAATCAATCAAAAGACAAATATTGTTATTTTACATTTTCTGGTTTGGTTAGGCTGGGTTTGAAACTATTTTCCCGCCAAAAATAAAAAGAAACAGAAAAAACAAAAATAAAAAGCTTCGAAAAGAAGCGGAATAAAAAAAAGAAAATCTGATTCTTTCTTTTTTTCGTTCTTGTTGTAGCAGACAATTCCTTCTCCTTTACCAATTCTTCGAAAAGTAGTGGTGGCTTCAACACACTTTGATTTCTTCTTCGTTTTTTTTCGTTCCTAATTTCGAAGCTAAAATAAAATTTGTTCGAATTTCTTTTTATTCTGTTCTCACTTCTCGAAGGGATTGAATTTTTGATTTTATATTCAACTAATTCTTGTACATTCTAATTATCTTCAATTCTCGACGCTTCTGCATTTTGATTAGACACTACTACAAACTACTGCAAGAACGTGAAGAACACCAGAAACGGAATAAGAATTCTTCTAATCGCCCCTCTCTTTTCACAGTCACATAGAAGACGTGCGTCACACGTCGGCAGACGTTCGAAGCTTTTTAGTTAAACAAAAAGGGAGGAGCAACCAGCCGCCTTAGCCGTCGATGTTCATTAATTTTTTTTCTTCTTCTTGCTGTTCTCATGGTGATTTACATAAATTTCTAGTATGAGGAGGAGGTGGCTTAAATTAGCCTATAAAACCAATACGCTTTCCACATCACACACTGGCACTAGCACTGACACTGGCAGCCAGCTAGACGGGCCAATACGAGCGTCTCGCCTCTGAGTTTGCAAGTTTATAGGGCTGGCTGTGCGTGTGTGTTTGCTTGTGTATTTGTTTAGCACGTACAAACAAAACAGCCTGCCCACCATCGCCACGCCCATCTGCAGAGATGCTGGCAAGCAAAGAAATCAAGAAAAATCTTGCCCAGAAATAAATTGCAATAGGCGGTCGTTTTTGTGGGCGTTTGCCCGTATTTTGAATTAAACTTTGTAAGATTGAAATCGATCAAAATGGGAATGGGAAATCAGTGGATCCAATCCAGGATCCAGGATCGAACTAGGATGGATGTGTGTGTGTGTGTGTGTGGCTGAAATTGGAAATTGGAAATCTGGTTATGGTGATGGTGGTGAAAGACAATAATAATTTTTCCTTCGAGAATCCTGCCAGCACCATCACCACCACCATCATCATTCATTAATTCTGGGCGTTGGGCCCTTACCACCACCTCTCCCCACCCCCACTCCCACTCCCACTACACCACCTTGTCATCAGTGCATCTTCATCTTCCGAATGCCCCGGCTGCCGATGTCATTGTATTATTCATTCTGGTTTTCCTCTTCCTTTTCTTCTTCTTATTCTTCTTATTATTCGGCCCTAAGATAAGAAAAGAAGATGGATGAATCATCATGATGGAACTGAATTCCGTGCCGAATCATTTTTTTTCTTTTTTTTTTCATTTCACCACTTTGCTCTTCTTGCTTCGTCTTCAAAATGCACTTGGCGTTTGGCATCCATCTTATTCCCGGACCATGTGTGTCTGTCTGTCTGTGCGAGTGCTAGTGCTAGTGCGAATGTGTTCGATTTCACAATTTGATTCGAATTCGAACCAGAACCAGAATTTTTCGCCACTAGTTTTGGAAGGAATAATTTGGAATAATTTCTGGAACGACCTTTATGAAAAGAATTAAAGACGAAGAAGAAGCAGAATAATAATAATAACAATAATACTAAGAATTTGGTTATGAACAAATGACGACGAAGACGATGTCTTTATTCTCTCTTTCCAGTGTTGAATAATTCAAAACTTCAGGCTCCTTTTGAAATGATTCACATTGTACCAAAAGTATTTCAGGAAACGGAAAAAGAGGGGGGGACAGGCAACAAAAAAATGTAATTTTATTTCATTTTGTCATGGGCGTTGCGTATCTTTGCCTCGCCAGGGGGCGGGACGAAATCATTCGCGCATGCGCGGGAAAAAAAATTCGAATTCGAAAATGTAAACGAGAATTCCAAGCTCCTCCTCCTCCTCCTCCTCCTCCTCCTCCCCCTCAAAATTCCAAAATCGAAACAAACAAACGAATAATAATAATTTTGAAAATGTCAAACATAATCACCAATCATCATCATCATCATCATCTTGTGGACGGTTCAAGAGATCTAGAGAAAAATTCCATTTGCCCCGGACCTTCTTTGTGAAGTGGGAGACGCCCACCTTTGTTTTCTGGATCCTCCCACTTTCTTCTTCTTGACAAATATGAATTACAATTGTGTTTAATAATAATAATAATGATGATGATGATGATGATGATGATGATTTCTTCGCGCCTTTTCTTCGTCCTCGATGTTCTCGTGTCTTTTTCTGGTGTTTGCTGGTGTTTTCAATTACTTTAATAGAAAATCCGTGAGCACCAACCAACAACCAACAATAACAATAATACAAATAATAATAATAATGGTGGTGGCTCCCAAGATGCACGATGAAGCCCTTGGATCCAGGATCCAGGTCCAAGGATCCAAGGGGAAAGGGGGTGTGGGCGTGAGAATAGACACATCACTTCAAATGTGGTAAAAACAACAGAACAAAAGCGAAAATCACGCGTTCGCTTCAATGAATCCAGCAGCGATTGGTTTGTCTTGGTTCCTGGCGCCTTGGATCCTTGGGCCAGGATTCTGGATCCTGGTTGTGGTGGTGGTGTGATATTATTTTGGATCATTATTGTTATTGGTTGTTGTTGCCATCATCATCATCAGTTTTTGGAACACAAAAATGTCAAGTGATGTTGTTGGTGTTGTTTCAATTTTGATTTTGGTTAGTGTGTTCCAACACACATATCGGGAACCCCTTGGCCCTATTTTTCTTGTATTGATTCCTGTGTAGGATCCTGGTGGTTCCTCGGGATTCTGGTTGTATTCTGGCGTCAGATGAACAAACAAACAAACAAACAATCAATCAAACAAACAAACGAGCAAACAAAGCAAACACAATGAGGATTCACGTGGGATGATGATGATGATGATGATGATTGTGGCCAATCACAATCATCGATTGAACAAACACACACGCCCAAAACCATAAATTAACCCGAGTGGAATCACACATTCTGAGAATCAGAATCCCGAAAGAAGAATTCGATTCAATTCAATTTCGCTGGAAAGCGTGGGTGTGTGGGCGTGTGGGCGTATGGGAACCACTGATGCCATTGGAACCACCATCAACAAAAAACTGGACGACAAAAAAATTTAATGGTTTTAATAATAATCACCATGCCAGACTAGTCGGATCCTCCCACTCCACTCCCACTAAGAAAAAAAATGAAATGTTTGGGTGTGAGAGGGGAGGGGCAATTTTTTTTTGTTTCAAAATTTGTTATCCCCACCAACGGTAACATCCGTTCGTTGGATGAACTTCCGATCGTTGGCCGGTTGTTGTTCCGTTTGGCTGGACGAATGAACTTTGGTGAATATCAACGGTTTCTGCTGGTGATGTGATTGTTGCTGGTGTTGTTGTTGTTCATCCACCGCATAGATCACCTCGACCAAAGCCCAAACCAACAGGAACAATACCAGAATACTGGTGCTGGTCAATAGGATCATCGGAAAGTGTTTCCACAAAGTACGTATCATTGACCGGCAATAACTGTTGGAATCCTGTTGTTGTTGTGCTTCTTCCTGCATTTTGGTCAACCACATAAATTGTTCATCACATTTACGGAAACATTCCAGTTCGTTTTGTCTGAGCATCATATCAAAACGTTGCTTCAACGGAAACGTGTTCATCATTGCATTCACCATTTCATACACTGCGGCCATGGTCAGATTTTTCGGTCGCATCGGCGGATTTTGACCTTGTTCATCACCTTGTTTGGGGGCGTCCCCCTCGGTCTTAGCTCCGCCTCCTCCGCCGGCACCAGCCCCGCCCACTGACATAACATTTTCATCTAGTGGTAATGCTAAAAGTTTTTGCCGAAATGCGCATAACATCGACATGATCCAATTACGTAAATCTTGGCGATATTGGCATGAACATTTTTTCAAACATTTTTCATGATACCACAAGAATAATGAATCATAATCATCACCACCACCAGCACCATCATGATCACCACCGCCACCATCCACGGTGATCATTTTGCTTATAACAATGACGCCCGATATTGCCGGATGTGGCGCCACCATACCACCATCATCATCCGATCCATCATCATCTTGAGCAGGTTTCAGGGAGGTAGTGGTGTTGGTATTGGAATTGGTGGCCGCCGCCAAAAGCTTTTTCTGCTTATTTCGAGCCACGCCACTAGTTTTCGAACGAACCAAAGTAATAGCTGGTGGTCTTTGGTTGGCCGATGATGATGACGGTTTCGACGATGATGATGGAACCATTTTACCATCATCAACAACATACTTAACACCATCACCATAATCTCCGCCATCATCATTCTTACGGGTATAATTGAATTGATCCGCATATTCCAACGAATGATCATATGCAAGGCTTTCGTCGGAATAATCACTGCTACTGCTACTGTGGTTACCACCAGTAGCATCATCATGTTGTTGTTGATCAATCGAATTATATTGGACCAGATTTTCGAATATGGGCGGTGGAAACGCCCCATTGGCTATACCGTTGGCCATTTTGGCCGGATCCGGATTGATCAATTGTTCAGCCAGCGAAGGTTTGGGCAATACCAACAACATTACGAACAGGATCATCATTCCCACCATATTGGTGATCATTGGAATGATGGTTGTTGTTGTTGAAGATGATCTGCCACCACCACCACCACCGCAGCGTCGCGGATACCAATCGGGAGGATCCAAGCTCAACATTTGGGGTTGTAGAAGATGCAATCAAAAATGGGAAATGGGAAATGTGTGAATAAATCAAATGAAGCAACAGCAGCTATTGGCTATTGGAAGTCAGAGGATTAGTGTCCGGATTAAATAATCAAAATAATCAAAACAACAACAAAAACTATAAACGATCAACTTTGGGCTTTGGAACACACACGAACACCAAGAAGAAACCGACAAAAAATCTAAACAAGTTAAAAAATAGAATAATAAACTAGATGCGGATTTGGAATGATTTATTTATAACAAAACAATAATTGTGTGCGTGGCCTTTATTTTCTTTGTTGTTGTTGTTCGGCACAACAAAGTTCTGGAACTTTTTTTTGCGGTCTCCTTCCAACAATCGGTTATAGACGAATACGTGTTGGAATGTTCAAAAAATCAAAGCTTTGAATTTAAAATCCACGGTTGCCATCATTCTCCCAGAGATGGCAGCACATGCGCATCATTCTCTCACAGATGGCAGCACGTGCGCATCGTTCTCCCACAGATGGCGGCACATGAAAAAAATTGAAATTTTTTTTCAAATTTTTTTCGCGCAATTTTTTTATTTAGCCACCGATTGCTTCCTATTTGCTTCCTTTTATTTTTGGCTTGATTTACTGCATTGTTTTTTTTTCTTGTTATTTCGTGTTGTTTCTTGTTCGCCTTACATTCGTCTGAATGGAAAGTGTCAAATCGATGGCCTCGAAGCTCGACGCGGATGAAAGAACGAGAAAGACAGCTGAGAGGAAAAGCCGGTATTTCTTTTTTTTTCGTTGTTTTTGGTTTTTTGGCCACAAAATGCGAAAATTCGAAAGGTAGCGGCTTGATGTTCGAACGAAATTTCGTTAAAAAAACCAAAAAAAAACGAGAAATAGCTAAAAGTAGTAGCGTACATGTAGCGTTCCATTCATGCGGATACCAAGCGAGTTTTTTTTTGTTTCTTGGACGCTTCGAATCGGCCGGGTAAGATCGCGGGCAAAAACAACAACCTGAAAATCTTCTTCAACCTTGCCACCATTCATAAGTCTCCAAGGCCAGAACATATCTAAATATGTCAATCATCATCATCATCGTCAAGATGATGATGCTCACCGACCGGCCACCGCCAAGGCGAAATCCAATCAACCGAGGCGGACAACAACACATTCGAATTCGAATTCTAATGGGAAAAATTTTTCCCAAAATTCAAAACCCTTAGAAATCATTTTCACTTGGTTTATGAATAGCCCCTTCTTTTTCCCTTAAAAATCGAATCGCTTCCGGCCATCATCGGAATCTATTCTTTGTTCGAACTTGCACTCTCTCGACCATAACCTAGAGACCATAACTTCGTGAAGTGCATTGATGAAGAATCAATCAACCATGGCCATTCGATTTGATAACGGTTTTTCTTTGTTTTGTCGTTGTTGTTGTTGTTCGCGAAAACGGTTTTCCGCCGATCGTCGATAGATCGATCGATCGATCAATCATCGAATCAATCAGGAGGCGGTATCCGAAGGAAGGATAACCACGAAGACATTTAACCCAACAAACAGAAGCCATATATATGTGTGCCGCCATTTGACACATTCGGATGTGGCGAGGGGGAACCCCTTGGAATCTCATCGTGTGTGGAAATCAAATCTTGATTATCAAGTTACCATGATGTGTGTGTGTGTGATCACTCCTCTCACTTTGATCGGGGAGCCAGGATTGATGAACTTTTGTTTGTGTGTACAAACATGGTATCCATCATCACCACCATAACCATCATCTTCATGATGATCGTTCATGATGATTGTCGTGCTTCGTTTCGCTTCAAAGTTTAGCTTCTCGCTTTGCCATCTGACCATCTATCTCAATCGTTCTCTCTCTCTCCCCCGCTCGCTCTCTCGCTCTCCCTGGCAGTTCGACCAAGTTTATACTTCCTCTATTTGGTGTGTTGTTCAAGAGCGAGAGATCGAGGCTCGAAGCTCTCGAAGCTCTTGAAGCAATCCTCGAAGCTAACAACAACCAATTCGACCAACCGGCTGATCTTGATACTTCACATAAGCGAACGGGCGACCGAACGATCAAGAACGAAGAACCCACCGCCATGGTGGGATATTTATTTAGACGCGATTTGTGTGCATACGCCATTTATGAATGGCGCCAATTATGCGATGGCGAGGTAACCAGAAACCAGCCCTAAACATCAGCAGCAGCAGCAATACAGATACAGATTATCCAATCAGAAAGGGAGAAAGAGAGCGAGCGAGAGAGCTCACTGCTGAGAGCTCACTGCTAATTCATACGAGCGTATCGTCGTCATCCAATCAGAGAAGAAGGCTTGAGAAGAGAAGAGAAGAGAAGGCGGACGCTAATCACCTCTTCTCTCTCTCGCTCGCGCGTAGGACCGTACACCGATACACACACAGACTAACTGTCTGCTTGTCTTCTTGTCTGCTTGCTTAAATTTATGCACGCGTTTGTGTAAAATATGTGGAGAAGGAGGTGGTGTAGGACGTAGCCTCCGCCTTTTGCGTTCATTCGCATACGTCTTATATGAACAGGACCAAATTCGAATTCTAAGCATTCAAAATTCGAACGTTTTTTAGGATTTTTTTTTTGCGATGGCCTAAGAATATGTTGTTTTGATCTGATTTGTTTCAAAAGGGATTTTTGAAGGCCAGATCTTGAAGATCTTGCAGAGATTCTCCAAGGGATTAACCTTGAAATCCAAGGCCAACAAAAAAAGAAGAAAAAGGAAAGAGTTTGTTTGTGTGGACGACAACGAAGACGAAGGCGAAGACGAAGTCAGGTAACAATTTGATTATACACGATTATTGCCATTATCTTTTCTTCTCCTGTCTCTCCTCCTTTCCCCCTCCCCGGCTGCTGTTGCCTCCCCTTCAGGAACGAACGAGAATGAAAAAAAGGTAAGGTAAGTAAACTTCGGAAAAGTCTCGGAGAAATATCGTTTCTTGTTTGGCGGAGAGAGAGAGAAAGAGAGATATTTCAGGTTTTTTTTTCGAAGCTTTTTTTACTTCTTACCTCCGCGTCCGATTACCCTACCTACACTCAGTCACTCACTAACTCACACACTGGTCATTGGTATTTTTCGTTTCGTTCAGGGAACCGAACCACACATACCGGATAGGTAAGCGGCCTTCAATCACCTCTCAAAGGTAGTAAGACGGACGGACGGGCGCGAGAGCGAGATAGAACGGGAGAGAGAATAGATTCCGTTCGCATTACTGGTTCCAAAGGTAGCGGTCGATCATCTTTTCGAACGTTAACAAACAAAAAAAAACAGGAACCAGTTTTCGAAGCATTTTCGTTGTTGTTGTTGTTGTTGTGAAGTTCTTATCGTTCTTGGTCGTCGTCTTCTTCGTTGTTTCATCATCGTTGTTTTGGCCACGGTTACCAAAGTTTTTCCAGTGTCTTGTCCAGTTCCTCTCCTTCACCACCACCAACATCATCATCATCTTATTCAAAGGTTTTCCGAAGTCTTCTTCGTGGACACAACGACAAAGACGAAGACGACGAAGACGAATTTTGTTTCATTTTCTTCTTCTTGTTGTTTCTGTTTGTCATATCGTGTATTGTCGTGGTCGATGTCGTCTTGTGGTTAGTTGTCTTCAACAAAATCATCTTCACTAAGCGTGAACGTGTTCAACGTGTTCAGCGATCCCAGTTTCGAGGATCTTTTTTCTTTCGCCAACAAAAAAAAACGATCCGTTTGGAAGATACCGTTACAACAAGATCCTCAGGATCGTTTTGTGTGTTTGTGGACAGACAAACTTATTTGTCGTCCGACACCAATGGCCAAACATCAACATCATCCACATCAAGCAAATCGAACAACGACAACAACAACGAGAACAACAACAACATCCCAAGAAGAGGAGGAAGATGATTCCAAGAATCCTGAAGGTGACCATCGTGCATCATTTCTTGGTTTGATTATGGAACGGAATCGTCCGCCAACAGAATTATCATCATCATCATCATCAGCATTCTTATCATCGTCATCATCATCATCATTATTGGCCAAAAAGTCAAAATTACCTCGACACTGTTCACCAATCAGTCTTCAAGACTTTGATGACCATTCTATCATGACAACGATGCTTAAACATCGAACCAGAATCCGCCGAAATGGCCGTTCGGCCAAGCATAATTCACCATTATCATCATCATCAACCTACCATTCATCCCACTTGTTCACCTCCGCCACCGCCTCCACCAAATTCACCATCTCATCATCATCATCATCATCGTTGCTGTTTTCATCGTGGTCGTCGTCGTCGTTGTTGTTGTTAATCGTTTTATTATTATTGGATCCGCTTTGGTGCCACAGTTTTTCCGTTGATGCGTTTGATCCGCATCATCACCATCATCATCAACAACAACAACCACAACAACAAAATCATCTTCATGGTGGTGGCCATTTTCTTAATCCAGTTCATAATCCATCGTCAACACAGCCAACAAATCAACAACAACAACAACAACAATGGAACCTAAATTTGAACAACAACAATTTGGATAAACATTCCAATTATGAGCAGAAAAAACATCGTGTCGAACATCATCATCCGTTTGACATGATGAACGACAACAATCACCAAAACGGCAACGATCATCATCACCATCATCAGCAGCAGCAGCCACCAAGAGAATTTCGTGATGGCCAACAACCACCGCCAACACCACCAAATCGATCCCAACAACATCCATTGTTGTCGATCATAAATTTTTCCACATCAACATCAACAGGTATGTCTTTGCTGTTGTTTTGTGGTTCCCGAAATTGTCCCGAAAATTGCGCATGCGTGCTAGCCGGCTTGGAACGAACGAAAATATTGTCCGAAGATTCGTGATAATCTTTTGGACAGTTTCTCTTTTCAATTATGTTTTCTTTAAAATCGAGTGTGTGTGTGATTTGAATTGCAAATTAATTTTCACTAAATGCTTCAGACTTGTGTGATCGTTCGTTTCGAAACAATCGACTTAAATCGTGCTGATGATGATGATGATGACCCAAATTGAAATGGAATTTTTAAAACATTGGCTACTTTCTCCGGGTTGGCTACAATCTGGCCCCTCCTCCCAATGTGTGTCTGCGTGATTGATGCCCACCTCTTGAGCATAATAATAATAATCATCGTCATCTCCGTCATCATCGTCATCTTCATCATCATCATGGTCATCGTCGTCGTAGTCTGAATGTGATGGACAGTGGTGTGGTCTATTTTTATAATTCAGCCAATCAAATTAGAGAAAATTTTCAAACAAACAAACGAGAATGCGTGCGCGCATACCGCGAACAAAAAAAAGGAGAATCTTGGGCGTTTTAGGGCGAAGCGGCAACGCGCCAGGATCACGTACGATGCGCGCGTAACGTAGCAAGCGGCAACCAGCGAAATAATTTGAAACAAGAAAGCGAATAACCGAATCGCATCTTCCAACCATGTCTTTTGTCCGGGGAAAAATAGAAATTCTTTTTTTTTCTTATCTCTCACGTATTCTTCTGTTAATCATCTTGTTTCGAATCTTCGGACGCCAAGAGAGAAATAATAATAATAATAATAATGGTAGAATAATGGCGCCCAAACGCCCGGTTCATGTGTGTGTGCTCCAACGCTCGCACCATGTCCATGTCTAGCTACTGTGTCCAGTGTTCAGCTAACTGTGAATTATGGATTCACAAAGATACACACAGCACGCCCTGAAACATAAATGATAAATGCTACGTGAATCTTTGTTGGTGGACACTGCTTGTGTGTCTTGCTTGACCACCGCCAAGACCATCCATCCATCCAGCCATCAATGCTGGTGTCCATTGTAGAAAGTGTTTCAGTGGACAGTGTCCAACACTTTCCATTGAAACATTGGCTGGCTGGCTGGCTGGAATCTCTTGATTCCAATTCAATTATTCATTCATATCTTATTCATGAATGATGATGATTTTTGTTCTGAAATTTCTCTCTTCTTCTTCTTCTTCTTCTTCTTGTCCAGGACCAAAGTCTCATTCAAATGCAAATGAGATGTTTGTTGTTTCATCTCCCTATTTGTCGTCGTCGACATCATCATCGCCATCTTCGAAAACATTTCAACAAACCGAACAAGAAAATTTGAATGGTCATCACCATGTTGGCCCAATTATTAAAAATCTGGCCAATGATGGTGGTGGTGGCGGCGACGGCGGCCAAATTTCCAATGAATCATCATTATCGTTGACCAAGGTCAATGATCAGGCAAAGATTACAGGCCATCATCAACAACCACAGCATCAGTTGCAGCCGCAGCAATCGAATGAAGCCAAGATACGAGTCGGCGATAGCCAACATGACATCGCCGCCGCTGATGGTAATAAACCGTTTAGCAATGGTGGTGACAATGTCCAACAACAACAGCAAAGAACACCGCGAGCAAGAGATTCAAAATTGGGCCATGATTTCTTGATGGCCGCCAGCAATGTTGGCCAAGGAATCGGCGCGAATGATGCACAGCAATCAGCAATCACACCGTCAATACCGACACAGATGTCGGCTAGGCCTAATTCTAAAGATTTGTCCAGAAATTTGCCACACAATCCTGGTGATCCCGGTGAAAAGTTGACCGCCACTGGATCTTCCATGAACGATCTCCTAGGTGGTTTAGCTCAATTGTTAGGCGGAAACTTGAAGCTTCCCACTAGCGGGGGGAATGGCGTTGTACAGCTTCCGCCGTTCGCCACTGGCCCAGAACAACAGAACAAACTGGCCACATTGCTGGCCCAGATGACCGGAGGCGGAAACCTAGGTCTGAACCAAAGAATTCCTCCCCACCTAACACATTTGATACCGCGCGGTCCAAACGGTACACCAATGTTGCCGAATTTCGGTATGATTCCTCCCGCTCAGCATAATTCGCCGCCGCAGGTACAGCAACAGCCGCCCAAAATTCAAAATGTTCCCGCACGAGGAGCATTCCCGATGCCACCTGTACCACCAGCACAACCACATCATCATGGACTTCATGGCCATCATCAACCTCCATCATATCAGCTTCCGTCATTCATACCATTGATGGGATCATCATCTTCCACTGGTAATGGTGGTAGTAATGGGCGTCCTCCAATCATTCCATTAGGAAACAGCCAAAATCAAAATAGCCAAAGACCAAACGATTCTGGTGGGGGTGGCCATTCGAAGCCACAGATGCATGGATTGACCAAAGCAGAAATGGATGCTTTGTTTCATCAATTCATGGCCGGAAATGGTGGTGCGAACAAAACCCAGAATCTCATTTCAAATCTGATGTCCAAGCTAAGTGATCCGTCCAAATCGTCGAATCATCATCCCCAGCCACCACCACCACCAATCAATAACAATGATTTGGTTCCGTTCAATCTGAACGATACTAGCAAGCGTATACAACCATCGCATATCCACCACCATGGTGGCGGTAATAATGTTCATCCAACACACACAGCTCAAGAACCACCGCCACAGATCATCACCATGCAAGAGGGTCCCAGCGTGTTTGAGATGGTGGTCAAACACAAGCTAGGACCTAGCGTGCAGCAAGAACAACAGCCAGGCGGCGGCGGCGGCTCCAAACCTTCGATGCATCAAATGAACATCAAGCCAACTTCGACGTTTCAGCCACAAATTCTCAGCCAGCGAACATCGACCACTGGCATGGTGGTCGCATCAAGCCAGCCATCCTTGGTTCAGCCATCAATATCACAGCCGGAAATCACCGAGATTCGTAATCATCATACGCAGGGGCTGAAAGTTACCACCGCGATGGTGGCCAGTACTTCGGCAAACAGCAAAGCCGCAACCACCATTACAGTACAAGCTTCAACCACAACGCCTGCATCAGTGGCCAATCACAACGATGTGGTGTACGGAAAACGCATAACCGCATCGGCCACCATGCGACCGAGCCAGGCAACCACCGCCACCATAGAGATTCATTCTTCGTTTGGCAATCATCTTCATACGAATGGGAAAAAATTCCTACAACCAACAGCAACCTCGACCATGATCAACACCGAACCGACCGACCGATTATCGTCCACAAACGTTGGCAGTGCAAGCAGTGTATCGTTTGGAAAACCGGTGGTAATGCAATTACCGATTGAAAATGTAAAACCGAAAATCGGCCAATATGAACCATCCTCACCGTTAACGCCTACCATCGAGGGAACCAGAATGGTGCCTAGCAAAGGATTCATCCAGGACTCTAAGCATGGTGGTCCTTCGATGATCAAACAATCATCGCAAAATCAACAACAACAATTGCATGTGAACACACCCACAGGACAAGGCAATTCTTCGTATTCGCTATCGAAGTCTAAATCTCAGGCCAAACCGTTTGTCCGGCGGCCATCGTTTAGGCCCAGACCGAACGTACCGATAGTTCGTATAGATACGTGTATAGTCGGTGATGATAGCACTTGTGATGTGACTTTGAACGAAAAATGCATAACCGAACTTGGTTTGAGCTCTTGCCAGTGTAGACCTGGGTTTGCGCGTACCATACCGCGTACAAGCTGTGTACCGGTCATCTCGTTGGCCATATCGTTTCGTGTGGACAAAATGGCCAACCAAAAGGTTCAGTTCACCAGGGCATTGTTGAACCCGAACTCTGAAGAATATCAATACTTGGAATATGAAAGCATGCATGCTTTGAATTCAATGTTCGCGCAGACTAAATCATTTCCAACTGATTTGATGGCGGTGAAAATCAACCGATTTTATGCGGTCGGTGGACGTACGGTGGTGAATGCAACAATATCGTTACGAAGCAACGAAACCAACGTGAACAGTCAGCGTATCAAACGAGCCATACAACAAGAGCTTATGCAGGTGATAATTGATAATCAAAATCAATTGGGCGAATCACAGCTTTCGGTGGATTCCAGCTCCAATGCCATCACCAGGATCGATGACCTCAACGAATGTTCAAGCCCCGAGTACAATGATTGTTCCAAGAATGCCATCTGTATCAATGAATTCGGTGGATTCCGTTGTGAATGTGAACCAGGCTACGAGGATAAATATCCGGATGATCGTTGGCAGTCGGGACGACATTGTAGCTCTTGTTCACCACAATATTGTTCCAATCGTGGTGAATGTTTGATTGTCAAAGGGGAAAAAGTATGCCGTTGTAGGGCTAATTTTATCGGCTCACAGTGTGATATTGATGCTGAAGTGTTGGGCGTGGCCATCGGTGGATCCATAGCAGCATTAGTGATCATCGTGATTACATTCATCTGTCTCTACATGTGGAAGTAAGCATGTTTTTTCCCTTTCCTTCCGTTTCCGGAAACTAATCACACCTCTTGTTACGCCCCTTACACCTACCTATTTCTCTCCTCTTTCTCTTTTTTTCTTCAGTCAAAGATTCCGTCAAGAGCAGGCAAAAATCGAGGCAATGTCGGCGGCCAGTGGCCATACATTTAGCTATATGTTCAACAAGCCAAATTCTGTTGCATCACAAATGGCCACAGCACATCATACATTGTCACGAATGTCAATGATTGATGAACGATATGGTGCAATGAACAATGGTGGCGGTGGTGGTAATAGATCATGGTCAACGATAGCCACCACCACCAATGGTGGACATTCAGGATATTCAGATTCGCATCAACATTTATTGGCCAGCACCAACAATAATAATGGCGGTGGATATTATAATCAAGCTATGGTAAGTGTTTGACCCCTTGTTTTTGACCAGCCTGGTATCCAACCAGGCTGATTGATGGCTGGCTGGGTCAGGTTGAACTAAATCTTGTCAAGCAAGCAAAGACACACACACAATTTCGGAAGATAAATATTCAACAGACACGAAACAGATATCTTGATCTGGATGGTGTGTCCAACTGTCGCCATCAAGTTGATTCAGTTAGGACTAGGGTCGCGCGAATTTTAAATTGTTAAAACAGTCTAGAAAGCTTGCAATATACTAGTGCTTTTACTTGGTTTAGCCACTTGTTGGACATTCCCGAGTTGGGATCACTTAACCAGGTGTATAGCCTGAAGGCTGCCATACTGCTTGATGATGATTCAAACAGAGACAAGGTATATCTAGGTCAATATGGTACCATCAAGCAGGAATCAAGTAGGACAAGGACACACAAACACGCAATCTAATTATTTTTGTTGCTGGATAAATCAGCCATAGAGATCCTCAGGTATGATATGGATGTAAATCCATCCATCCATCTATCCATCTGCTATGGTCACCCTATGATTCAATCAACGTTGGTTGACGGCAATCTTAATGATACACATCAAAGTTTTGGTGGATGTGGATTGGTGTGATCAAGCGAGAAAAAAACGATTTAGGAAAAAGCGTCCCCGACTCCTAACCTCGGAGATTTTCGGTGGGAAACTTTTTGGAAAAATTCCGCCATCACAAGAAAAAGAAGCGGCAAGATTGATTGATATCCAATTAAAAATTTGAATGGATAAAAAACGATGGTTGAGACTTGCTACACACATAGATCCTGATCCGATCAAAACGCTTACAAGCTTACAAGACGCGAAGCGAATGAACTAGATCAGCGGACCGCCCATCAAACATTTTTGGTGCGGCCCACCTAGCATTTTAGCAGCTAAACAGGAGACGAAACGCTATAACGCTATAGCTCTGCCTCTCGCTCGCTCTGATTGGTCCAATGTGATGATCTGACTTGATGACTAGACACCTACTATGAACCGTTAAAAAGCCAACAGCTTTAACCAGCCAGTTCTGTTGTCTGTGTGCCTTGTTTGACGCCTATAACAACCGTTCTCCTCTCTGATTGCTTCATTGTGGTGATTTGGCCTGATGACTAGGCACGCACTATAAACAGTAGAAGAAGCTGTATTCCTTCTCCTGATTGGTTCAATGAGATGATTTGACCCAGTGACGAGGCGCACAGACACTATAAACAACAAAGGAAGTATTTCTAAAATGGTCGGTTCACAGATGTCGTGTCGTAGGTCTACACGTTCTACACAGCACTTTTGGTGCGGCCCGCCAGAAAATTTTGAAATTAAAATTGGCCGGCTCGTTACAAAGGTTGCTCACCACTGAACTGAGATTAGCACACAAACAGAGATACTCTGTAAAATTGTCCAACCAGAAATAACTAAGATTAACTAATCCAACATGATTTTTTTGTTCCGGTTCTCCCCCAAATCCCCTCTCCATCGTAGGCAAATTCAGATCATCAGAATGCTAGTCACGTGTATGCTCAACCGGTAAGAGTGGTTCCAGCCGCCGCTGGTGTTGGTGGTGGACATGGATCTTCAGATTATGATCCATCCGGTTATGGTGGTCATCATGATGTTTGGGGAGGTAATGGTAGGATACGAAGCTCGTTGCATAGTAAGCACAAACCACAAAACACATCACAACAATCAACCAGACATGGTAAGATATACGATAAGGGATATAGGATTTAGCATCACCATCTTAATCCTCCCATCATTCGACAATTCATGGTATAGGAAAAACGGGAACGGGAACAACCACTGGAACCCTTTCGGCAAGCGCCGGGATTCATTATCCATACGTAAGTCTCTTATCATAATAAACCCTGGGAACTTTGGCCTGGATTTCCGTTTTGATCTTCATTGTAGAAACACGATACATATAATGAAACCGAATTCTCAACACGTGAGCTAATATATTCGCCGGCACATCTTTACGCTACCAATCCGAGACAAGCGAACCATGGTTACTATTGACGGAATATTGTGGAATATGTACAAAAGAGAATATCTAATGCATTCATGAAGTGGAACATTATCATAATCATCATTTGGATTTTGGATCATCTAGTGGTTTTCTCTGGATTCTTGTGTGTAATCGATATCTTGGATTTTCATTGCCCCTTGAAATATCATTAGTATTATTTTTATTTTTTTCAATAAAAACAATTTGCGGTCTTTAATTTTCCTCAAATAAATTCAAAAATTAAAAAAAATTGTAAGAAAAGTTTGTTCGAAATAGGAGGAGGAGCTTCCAGTCGAAGGAGTAGGGTCTGGTCGTAGGAGTAGCGTCTGATCGAAAGAGTAGCTTCTAATCGAAGGAGGAGCTAATTGAGGCTTATAGTCCATTTAGAAAAGGGATGATCTCTGCCATGCGTGATGATCAAATGTTGCTTGGCTTTAGCCATCAATTGATGGATTTGATTTGGTTTCAAATGAGGGGCCAAATTTTCGTGGTTAAGTATCACAAATCTTAGGACTGTTTGGTAGAAAAGCGACAAACAAGGATGATGTTGTGCTTGACGATAGTATTCCTCCTGGATCTTCAAACGCTGCAGACGTAATTCTAGACATTTCTTCGTGGCTGACCAATCACCGGCACCATTCTTTCCTTGGAGATTCTGTTCGATTATCGATTTATCAATCGTATCGATCAGATTGGTCAGAATTTTCAAATGTTTAAAATCAACTTCATTATCGAATGGTCGCTGGAGGTTGGGATGGCAGCCAAATTCACAAGCACAGGTGAAAAAATATCGCTGCTCCAGGATTCGGATACGTTCCATTTTGGGTTGAACATCTTGTACATAATCAATGTAGATTTGATCTCCCGGACGAATGGGGCTTAGGGCACGAATCTCCAACCAAAGTCCATCGCCGGAAGCGCAAGCGTTCGGTACGCAGCTATGATCGAACACCGAAGCTTCCACATATAGACCGGTGCCACGATGTTCAATGCAATGATTTTCCGTATCATAGCAATCAATACCGAACGCGTTCACGTGCAGCAAACCATAGCATCGAAGCAACAGTTGTTCGTCTAGATCTGGGATCCGGTAAAAACGGAAATAGTTTCGGATTCCTTGAAAATAATCTGAATCCTATTGCGCATGCGTAGTACAAAAATCAAAAATTATTCAAAAATCGAACTTTTCGAATCGGACACCATGCCTGTAAACCTCGAATGACCCGAAAAATAAAAGAAGATATACCTTCAATTGTTCACAATGACTTTCCATTTGTTCAATAGTTCGGATTTGTCCATTATGTTCAAGTATGAATGGTTTTGTATTGATGTCTTCATTGATGATGAAGTCCATTGATGATGATGGTGCTTCGGTGGATTCATCATCGGTGGTGGATAATAGCAGGTACAGCCTCAATGTAAGACGTTGCATATAATCGATACCTTGATTTTCGAACCTGTGAAGAGGGAGAGAAGGAGATAGATCATTTAGCCTTATCAAACACAACAGGAAGATGATCAACAAAATGACCACATTCTTGTGATCGATGGCCATTTTGTTGTTGTTGTTAGTGTGTTTGGTGGTGGTGGTCAATAATACAAACTCCATTGGTTTTTGTTGTGCTAAAATGGGACATTCCAAACGATGCAAACGTTTCCAACCATTTGTTTGACAATAATTAGAACAATAATAAACTTTTAGGCATTTAGGACAAACAACCGATGAATTGAATGTGGATTTCAAACAATGATCACAGGTGAACATTCTATGCTCATATTTGGTAACATGTACCAATGGTTCGATGATTCGTTGAATTACATCACCAGGTTTATAGTGTTTGGATGAACGGGATGCTAAAGCCATGATCAATCAAATCAAGAAAATATTGTTGTGGTTGTTGATTTTGTTTTGTTTTCTTCGGGAAAATTATTAACTGGCTTCCGAAAGCCGAATGTGTGCCGCGAACTGTATGAATCTAGGTTGGATGCTACTAGAAGCGGGAACTATAATTAGAACACCACTCTCGCGAAACAATGCGAATCCTAAGAATAGCGCAATGCACCAACAAACACACACACATACACAGCAACACGCCCAACTACGATGATGAAGAATAACGGGAAACACTTTCTTGAATTTTTTTTTTAAAGAAAAGAAGTTTATTTCAAAGTTGAAATAATTTTTTTAAAAAGTAGAAGAACAAGAAGAAGATCTCTAGATCAAGCAGTTTCAATAATAACCAGTGTCCTCGGTGAACGCCGTGGCCAAACGAAACTCTTTGCTCAACAAACAATACATTCGATGTGAGCAAACTCTGGAGTAGGGTGCCGGACGTGGTATGGATCGGGCACGGATTATAAACTCTTTTCCGGTCGGTTTTGGCAACGATGCAAAGCGTTTATGTTTCAATGGGCTTTTCCTAACAGCAGGTTTGATTTTGTTCGTGTTGGTTCGATGGTTGAATTCCTTGTTCCAATCAGAATCTGGATCATCATCATCATCATCATTGGCAGCATCAAATATTGCATCATGATCACCATCATCATCGTGGTCGTCATAAATCTTGGCACGTTCACCAACACTGGTCCGTTGTTCATATTGAAAACGATCAGCATCGGAAAATATCTGCACAATCAATTGTGCTAGCCAATTGGTGTTGGAGAATTCTACTTCCGGTTCTATCAATAGATTCAGGATGAATTTCAACAAGTTCGATCCGCTCAGTTCATTGGTTACGGTGGTTTGATTGGATTGCTTGCTGCTCATCAATGGTAATGATTTGAATGGTCGCGCTGGTTTGATGGGCGGATTGGATTTTTCAGCGGATTTAGCCGCCGCCGACTCGAAATGCCGCCCCTCGAATAATGTTTCGAATGGTTTGGTTTTACCAGCACCACCACCACCGCCGCCAAAATTATTCGAATAAGAATGTTGGAGCTTCTTGAAGATTGAATAGAATTTGATCAAACCATATTCAAGTTCCATTAGGGAAAGGCATAAATTTTGGAAATCACATTGTTCAAAATCGTGTTCAATCTGAGATTTGTTCAATGGAAACAGGCGCTCGGCTTGTAGATCGGTCATTCGGGTTCGGTGATCGATGTTGTTGGCATCCGGTTCCGGTTGGATGTTTTGTTGGAAAAATACCAAAATTTCCGAACGATATTTGTTCAGCTGCAAAATGATTGCTTTGGCAATCACCGGATTCAATAGCTTAACAAAATCTTCAATGGAAATGCTTTGAAATGATTGTAGAATCTCTTCCGCTTCTTTCGTATAATTGAACAAACGTTTCTGTCTTCTTATGGGACAAGCACGGGCCAATTGCCAAAGTTCATTCCAAGTGTTGGAATCTTTCATACGTTTGCTAAGACCATATTCTTTTGTTTTCGTATCACCCGCCGTGCCGGTTTCCGTCCAATCTCTCGGTGAATGCCAACGGATGAAATCCTCGAATTGGCATCCAGGATTGGCAGCTTTGAATGCTTCCATATCGGACAACAGACTTGCTGATTGTAGACGGATCTTCAATTTAGGATCTTCGATCTGTGACAACGAAGCAACTTGTTTGGCTAACACATCTTCGGTCATCGGTGCCGGATCCTGTGTTTGAGGCACTTGAATCTGTTGCCCTGGTTTCGACAACAAATCCATTGGTTGTCCTTGCGGATCTTTGAGCGGATGCAGTTGACCTTCGGCCACCAATGATGATGATGATGCACTACCACACGATGTGGTTGGTTCATCTTCAGCATCGAAAAATTCATCATCCGAATCCAACATGGATGGTGGATCTTCATCAACCATCGACTTAGTTGGATCTAGCTGCTGTTGTTGTTGATGTTGAAGCTCGCGTTTGATCTTTTGCCTAATACAACAGTTCAACATTTGTAGCTTTTGTTGAAGCAAACAGTGCTGATAATCGATGCAATCATTTTGTTTGAATATTTCCGGCAACAACCGTCCTTGTTGCCAATAATCTCGAAGGTTTTTCAGGAAACATTTCCAAATTTTGGCCAAAGTTGTTAGCTGTTTGGTTTGTTGGAATAGATTTGCACAAAGTATGGCTATGCGCCATGCGATGCTATCGGTCGGGGCAGATTTGAGCTTCTTGAATTGTTCCTCCTGTTCACCATAATTATCGGAAGACGGTGGTGTTTGGAACAAACTCTGCACCAGCTCTTCAATGGCTTCGTCCGCAATATCTTTAGATTCATCCTGTAGAACCAAATTGGACATTGATGTGAGAAGATGGTTGGTGGTATGCCTCAAATCTATGGCCGACGATGGAGATATAAGACGATCCAATGCTTGACGTACATCGGCTTGCTGATTTCGATTTTCAAGCTCATCGTTGGTCTTCCTGGTCAAATGATTCAACAGGATGTTTTGCTTAAAACTATTGTGATTTTTGAAATTCTTCTGGACATTCAAAAACGCCCTCAACAATTCCACAATCCGACAATAGGTGGCGATTCTGGCCTGGTCATGATCAATATCCAAGAACAGCGCACGTAATGACCATCGTGGTGCATTGCTTGGCTGCAGATCGCTATGATAGGCATTGTCGGTTATCAGTTCTTCGGCCACCGATGGCCAAGTGGTGGCCAATTGCATCTGAATCAATGGATCACCGTACAGGTTGGACTGGTTGGCCACCGGTTCTTGAAACAACGAGGCCAAATGTTGCCGGAAGTAGGAGAATTTTCGCGACAAAAATGCTTGAGATGTTGTTGATGATAGTTGATTTGGACCGGAATTGAACAATAAATATTCTGCTGGCCACCTGGTTAATATGTAGGTGAAACGTATGGATACCTGTACTTTAGGCGTATCGTTAGCACCATGATTTGGATCAACATTGCCACGGTTATTGAGCTCTCCTTCTTCTTCTCTGCTTATCACATTGGTCACATACGAGAATGAGGAATAAAGTTTTTTCTTGAACAAGACCATCAGTTCATTGAAGTATTGATATGAAGGTGGTAATTCCGGAAACTGTATCATTTCGAAATAGGTCCGAAAACCGTTCGATACATGTCCAACGCCCATGAACAATCTTCGAGATAGGGCGGAAATTTGACAAAAAAACGGCACCTCGCAATCAATGTTGTGCAATGCTATGGAAGCGGATCCGATCAAATGTAGAGCACGATCTTCCGTGCTGATTATCTCACCATTTAATGGTGACAATACCAGAAATTGACTTAAACCATAATACCGTACTAATGGATGGCCCGATGCTGGCCAATCATTCCCGATGGAATTCATATCGTTCCAGGCATTATTGGTATGACTGTCCGATTTGCTTTGGTTTGATCCGATCGATGATAGATTGCTTGATCGATCCAAATTGGTTGGTTCGACGAGATCTTTTTTGAAACAAAAATATTGCAGCGAAAATGATACTTTTCCAAATTTAATGGAATCTTGTTTTTGTTGCCATCTTCTTGGATCGGCAAACAGCTTCGAGGTTGATGATTTTAGGCGATCAGATTGAATTTCATTTTGACTATGTACGCCCATTGGACCCTGGGAAGCATTCTCAGAAGCGGTGAGGTTGTTATTCAAATTCCATTGGGTCAGAATCTCTTCTAGATCCGAAATGAAACGTTCCCAATCGGATGAGGTACTGAAATCATTGATCTCGAATATTTCTTCATCGCACATTTTCGATATTAGAGGTGATTTTGACTGGGGAAATTCTCCAAAAATTATCCGGGATTATATTTTCTCACTTTTTTGGAACAACACCACAACAACGCAATAGTACCCGCAATACAATCCGATGGTATCCAGTTGGAAAACTTTCGTGGAAAACATAAACAAACATCCCGAAAGAAGTATTTACGGGAAAATGCTTCAGTGGCCACATGTGTTTCCCCGAAGGATTGGCCGATCGGATTGTGTTGCGGAAAAAAACTTCGAGCCATTGATTTCGCAAAACATGGCTTTTAAACTATCGAGAATATTCCTAACAATATCAATCATTGGTTCGTTGGCCTTGATCTACAGTGTCCACTTGCAACAAGTTACCGAACGTGAAAGAATGCACGATGGTGTGGTCCGTGATCAAGAACGTCAACGTTATAAACAAATGTTGCGAGATGTTTCCAATCGAGGGAGTTGATAAAACCGGAAATGATCATCAACTACCTCGGGACCCGGACCGGAAATGCCCGGGTATCCACCGGGAATTGCGATTTTTGTTTTGCTCAAGCCTAAATTTGTGTACATTTGTGTGTAATTTTCCTAGAATCATCCCTACAAGCCATGATATTATTATTTTTTATTGATATCATTTGTTCAAAAATAAACTAAACGCTTCGATCAATATTTGAGCTTGGTTTTTTTCTGCTTGATATTTGCGCTGAACTTCAATTTGATTCGGTTTTCAAGTGTTTTGAACGCTGGTTATCTTTTTGGACCCAGCTACAACCGAAATTTGTCTTGGTCGATCGATCAATCAATCAATCAACCAGCCAGCCAGCCAATCAATGGCCAAAGATTTGTATGGATCAACAACACGGCTACCAAACATGGCGATGATGCTAGCTCGATGGATGGTTCGAACGATCGGATTCTGATTAGGAATAGGGTGATTGTGCAGGATAATTCGAGATTAGTGATAATTTCCAACCACCGCCATCAACGCCATCCGACCATCGAACCGTGTCGTCATCCGATTATTAAAAAATATGGCCACCGAACAAAATGGAATGTACACACGCAGACAAATGTGGATTTTCCAATCAATCAAACAATCAATCAATAATCATCATCAAAATCAATCGTTGCCAACCGTAACCGAACAAGTGCAAACAAGTTGTTACCAATGGATCTCTTGTTGTTTCCAAGTGATGAAACAAGGCGAGAAAAACGAAACCGAAAAACAAAATATTCTAGAATTGGATACATTCTGCCCGAAAAAAAATGTATCCAATTTCCCCGGGCGGGGAAGGGGTATAACCCCACCGAAAAAAAAAGATACATTTTGCGTCCTAAATTATCAGCGCGGAGAAAAATAAACCATGCCCCGTGTTGCAATGATTGCGTATGATCATTCAAAAACCAGAAAATTGCATCGACACAAGAGCAGTGCTAAAGATGGTTCATGTCACATCAATGATAATGATGATGGCGGCGGCGGGGGCGGATAATTTCGTCATCAATTCGTCCAAGACGACGAAGAAGAAGAAGGAGAAAACTACCGCTTATTTTCAAATCTTCATCTCCAAGGACGATTTGGACGGTTCGCTTCTTATTCTTCTACTTCTTCTTAATTAACTGTTGCTGCTTGAAGATATCGAGATTGAAACACCACAACTGGATTGTTTGCATACGTCTTAGAGAAGAGAAAGCCAGGAAAAAGAGAGATGAATCAATCATCCATCAAATTGAAACATTTGGCGTCGTCTTAATTTTTCTGCTTAGTTTTGTCTTCTGCAAACGCATCAACACTTAACGATGCTATGCGATGTGCATCCATGAAAATCCAAAATAATAATAGTTGCTACAACAACAACAACAGAAACATCCTTGAATGTGAACTTCAATTTTACGACGATTTTCTGTTTCGCTGCAAATAAAACGAAAACGAAAAAACATCAAATCAAATTTCTTGAAGATTTCCGATTCGATTCGATCGAGTTTGTGTGATCGAGAAGCTTCTGGTCCATCTTCAATAGATCCATGTGATATCGACTTTGTCCTCGAACACAAGCATCTCGCATTTCAATCGGTTTTTGTTGATGGTCTAGTCTAGCCTGTTCGTGTGCGTTTGTTTGGCCAATGTTGTTTATGCAATTTGTTCGGGGATAATTTGATGAACCAACGAAATTTGAATCGATTTTTTCGCGCCGGTTTTGGTCATCCCCCCTCACTTGTTGATCTGCAATACTAGACCTAATCGAACAACAACAACAACAACAACTTGTTGATGTGTTGTGGTCGCCGTCGTCGTCGTCAGCTTTCTGGTTCTTAAAACTGGATCATGTTTCAATTGATTATCAATTGATTGATTGATTAATTGATTGAACCAGTTAAACTCGTACGACACTGGTGAGTGGGTGGGTGTGTTCTGGCTTCCGCCCGCCAAAACCAAAACCGCACACTTTTCAAGCTTATAAGTATATTTGGAGTGTGGATCGAATGAATTCGAAGAAAACCTAGATCAATGATTTGGTGTGAAATGGTATCGGGTTGGGGAGGCGAAAGAATTGATTTGATTGGTTGATTGATTGATTGATTGATTAGTTGATTTAATTCGATTGAGATTAGCGGGACACGATCGAGTTTTCGGGTTAGAATACACGCGTCACTCTCTCTCACTCTCTCATTCACTCCTTTCAAATCAAAATTCACCAAGCATTCGGTTCGGATTGTTCGGGTGAAATGAATTTGTCTCCAACGAAAACAAGTGAATCGTGATTCGTTTTTCCGTTGTTCTTTTTTTTGTTCTTTTGTTTTTGTTTTTGTTCTGTTTATTGATTTGTGTCACGTCTCACGTCTTCGTGCATCGAGCTTGATCTCTCCCCTCATCCAACACGACGACAACGATAATATGAAATCAACGATTAGCACCAAAATTTTGGAATCATTCTTGATTCGTACCAATGATCCTCGACGTAAACTATATCAACATCGTTTGGTGGTGTTGATAGTTACATATCTGGTGTACACTATTTATCACATGTCCAGAAAACCAATGTCGGTGGTCAAAAATAAATGGTACAATGGTAATGCAAGCGACCCTAACAATTGGCCACCATTCAACCAGCCAAACACCAATGCTCTTCTGTCCGCATTGGACGGAGCCTATTGGGGTGCCTATGCATTGGGAATGTTCGTTTCCGGTTACATTGCTGAACGAAGCGATTTGAGATATTTTCTAACCATTTCGTTGACACTTTGCGGCCTAATGAACATCGTATTCGGTATGGCCTACTACTTGAACATCCATTCAATGTCGTTCTTTTTGGCCATATCCGTGTTGACCGGATTGGCTGAATCCAGCGGTTGGCCAGCGGTTTTGGCCATCATCGGTAGTTGGTATGGTTCGGCCAAAAAAGGTCTAATTTTCGGTGTTTGGAGCCTTCACACGACCACCGGTAATATTCTGGGTTCAGCGCTGGCCGGTGCTTTCGTCGATCGTAGCTGGGGCCTTTCATTCGTCGTGCCCGGAATCATTTGCATCGCATTCGCTGTAGTCTCGTTTGTTCTGTTGGTTCCAAGTAAGTGTGCCCAAAGAGCCAAATATTGCTCATTTCTTGCTAACCACTATTCCGGTTTAAAGATCCAAGCGATGTTGATCTCAAAGTAGATATGACTTTGCCTGAAAATAATACGTCGGCAAATGTGGACACAACGGATCCAGAGCAATCAACCGAAGACCACGATGATAATAAGGAGGGTGCAATATCTATTTGGCAAGCATTGAAGATACCTGGTGTGGTTGAATTTTCCATCTGTTTGTTCTTCACCAAATCTGTTTCGTACATATTCTTGAATTGGTTGCCCAAATTCATCAGCTCCACCAATCACAATGTCACTTCATCACAAGCTGCCTACATGTCTACAATATTCGATGTTGGCGGTAGTGTCGGCTCTATCATGTCCGGCCTGACTGCCGATTTGACCAACGCTGGTGCAATGACCTGTGTCCTGTTTCTGTGGATGGCCATACCATCGGTAAGTGTTGCTCGGGGAAACTATTGGTTGATGTTAAAAAAACTTAATCGTGCACTACGTTGATTTTTTACAGCTATTCCTAATGGCACACTTTTCAAATGTGGACATATCCATCAATCTAATATTACAATTCATGACCGGATTCTTCATCGTCGGGCCGTTCTCGTTGATCACCACCGCAGTATCGGCCAATCTTGCCTGTAAGGTACCGACCAGGGCGGCCATTGCCACCGTATCGGCAATAGTCGATGGTACCGGATCTATCGGTGCCGCAATCGGTCCCAGTATCACCGGACCAATCTATGATCATTTCAAAGGATCATGGACATCAGTATTCTATCTTTGCATGTTGGGCATGTTCATCGCTTCCATATGCTTATTACGTGTTGCATTCGAAGAATTAAGACAGAATCGTTGGTCCCTCTTAACAAGCACCTCAAAAACACCATCATCATCATTATCATCACCAACATTTGCACGATCGGAAATCAATCGCCATGAATCAGAGTCCAGTGGTCAAACGGAATCGACTACCAACGATGATACGAAAAATATTTGTTGAAATACATTCAACAAGTGCCCCCCTTTTTATGATACTCGATTCATCTTACGCCAATGTAAAATGATTCTTTTGTATTTTGTTCTCGTCGATTTCGAATTGTGTTTTAGGTTTTTTCTTTAAATAATTAACAATCATGTTTTTGTTTGTCGCATCATTTATATACTTTTTTTTTAATCGGATTAAGGTTATTTTACCGAATTTTTAAAAAAATTTGGAGTTGAAAAAATTGAAAAAAAATATCCGTGGAAATAAAAACTTTTTTCATTTTAAAAATGAATTTCGTTCAGGGTATCTTTGGTCAAACATAGAATTGTCGAATCAATAAAGGAATCGATTGATTTTATCCACAGAGTTTCGTTTAGGAAAATTGGCAATGGATTTCGTTGATACATATTTGTCTTTAACATGATTATTAGATTGATGACTGGAAGACGATGATCCCGAATTTAAATCTTGTTCATTCATTAATGCTTTTAGATTGGATGATGAGATCTTGGCCAATTTCGAACAAATGGTAGCCCCATTGACCGATAACGATGTTCTACGTTTATCCTCTGTGTTTGGAACAATGAAAATTTAATTTTTTCACCAATTCTAATGTTTTTCTATCCACACAAACCTTTGAAAGGGAAAAAATCTTGGTCTTTGAGCAAACCAGACCAAAAACTTTCTTCAACCAAAAACAATGCTTGCATAACAATCACTTGTTTTTGATTCTGTTTCATCAACGAGCCTGACGATAATTGTCTGAATTCTGAATTGCCAACAATGGTCGGGGCAAATATACTGGACAGCGAAGATGTATTCATTCGGGTGATACGTTCAGCACTGGCAACATTTCTTAGATGCAGCATAAGAAATGCCAATGAATCACGATTGGCAACGGGCAATTGAATGATCACCTCCTTCAATACATCCATTGGACCAAATTCATCTTCATTAGGACTTTGATCACTAACACCGGAATCAGGACAATCAGACGCAGAATCGCTACCATCATCCACGCTTTTCGGCTTGGTTTGAACCACATGGTCTAAGACAAAAATTTGATCATCATTTTTAACATAATTTTTTCGCTAACAAATTTAACTTACCAGCAGCCCTAACGAAATCATGCCACAAAACAGTGGTCAAAACTGAATCATCCAAATCTCTCAGAAACATTTTGACCGAGCCACAAATAATATGGACATCAATAATGGTGGTCAAATTAGGTATACCATGTTTGGCTTCTAAAATCTTATTACGTAATTCACGAGTTTCACTTTCCACCGAACAAACACGATACAATCCGACCACTGGCGAATCCTCTTGTTTTAGATTCTTGTCTTCCAACGCCAGTCTGATACGTCGATCGATCTCATTACAGCAATGGATCAACAAGGCCGGAACACATGGTCTTGTGTTGGTGGTGGTAAAATCGCCAATCATCAATAATTTACCACCGCCTCGGTTATTTTTTGCTGCTCGTGAACTAGTTGACGATAATGAAACCATTTTCCTGATTGCATGTCCACTAAGATGAGGCAAACAAGGTCGTGGTAACAAATCTCTACAACGTGGATGTGCAACACCATGACATTCGACGCAAACAAAGAATGCCGAACAAAATCCAATATTTTTACTACAAACAGTACAAGCATGTGGCTTGAATGCTTTCTTTTCTTGAAATTTGTGCGCACGAGAATCAAGTTTGTCTGGCTCCAATTTCGATTGATAACGAAGCAAATTCAAACGCGAATACAATTGAGTGGAATGATGACGATTCAATGTGCTACCATTGGATTTAATGGTTCCAACGGATGGTGTCTTGAAAGCAGATTTGTCATCAGCCATTATAAATCCAGTGTCAAAAATTGAATTCATATTCTCATTGCTATCCTCATTTATCGTGTTTAAGTGATTTGGTTGTTCTGGTTGTTGATCTGATTGTACCACTGATTTTTGTTTGACGACTTCCTGACAAGCGGTTTCGGTTTCCATGTTCTCTTCAAATTTGCCCCTTTTAACTGGTCTAGATTCTTCGGCAAAGTCGACATTAATGTTATCATCGGATTTGTCAAACAATAATCCATCATTGGAATCATCTTCAGTACGATTGATATGATCATAATTATTTAAAATGGTCATCAATTCTGTCAAGCTATTCATGTTTGGTTTAACATTTTTCTTATTCTCTTCGCTGCTGGACATTAATTCTCTGGCCATATCCATTTTTTTCTTTAAATCTTCGTAGTTTTTGGCCAAATTTTCTTTGTCTTTTACTTCACGCGCGAATGCCATACGCAATGCATTCATACGAATGTTCATTTCATGCTTTTCAGATTGTAGTTTCACAACCAAACTCTCACGTTCACGCAGATCTCTCAAAGCTTGAGCCCATTTTTTTCTCGTTTCTTGATAGTTTTTCAACAAATTTTGGAACCCTAGTAGCAATTTATTGATATTGGATTCGTATCAAAATCAAATTTCAATGAAACTTACTTTGAAAATCTAAAGGTTGCATAACGAGCGAATTTGATGCTCGACACATGTCATCAAACATGGCCACCCGAGACAATTTCGGTGGAACTTGAGGCTTATTTCTGAACATTGGACTTGATATTTTTGAATTAATATTAAAATTATTATCATTATTCGTGTCCATCATGGTGGATTTCGTGGGAGATGATGGCTTTCTTTCAGGTTGATGATGATAATGAGTGAGACGAATGAGAAGAGATCCGATGAAAAATCCAAGAACGAAATTTATTAAAAACTGATAGACGAACAAATGAGTCAACAATGATTGTTGAATTTGTTCAGCAACGGTGTCCCGGTTCGAAAATCTGTTTCGGGTTGCGATTTAAAAACGAGAAAACAAAAAACATAACACAACGAATTTCGGTTTGATACCAAGCTGATTTCAACTATCAACCTCTCTCAACCAATTTTACTTTCAAACGGTTTTTTTTCTGGCTTGCCAAGCAAGGCACACTTTCAACCGACAAACGAATCGTTGTGCATTGGTCAAAGTACACTCAACAACTGGTTGGGCAAAATTCGAAATCTCATTGGGTAGTAGCATTGAATCATGGTGCGCCACCACAGTGAAGCGTTCGAATGTGGTAGAGGCATAGACTAGAATAGGCGCGCGCGCTCGCCTGTGCATTTTTTATTTGAACGCTGTTCATAAAGGACGATGCAGAATTTTTTCAAATTTTTCCCGCACAAAAACATACCTCGACGAATGATTATGATTATGATTAGAAGATGAATGATTCATTTTGGGCAAGGCGGTTTTTGTACGCTTCTTAACCGGGTTAGAATTTGGATTTTCCAACAAACGATAAAATTGTAGGCTGGATAATATCCTTATCGAACGTATTGGAACAAGTCCGAAGGCCGCAGGTAACATTTGACCATTGTCCGTCCACCTTGGAGACATGGAAAAAAGCATACAAATCAACAATTAGTTAAAACTACAAACACACAATAATAATAATAATAATCATCATCATCATCATCATCATCACATCATTTTTGTGGTCCTGAAAACATCGAAACATCGAAAATGCACTTCCGACTTTCGACTGTTCCACTAGACTTGGACTTGGCACTAGACAGAGCTTAGAGCTTAGAGCTTAGATTGAAGAAAACGAATTACGGATTACGGACAACTTCGATAGATAATCATTTTGGTCGCGCGGATCAACTAGAAGGAATGAATGAAAAAAAATGTATCAGACAACAACGACAACAACAACAAAAAATGTAATATGGCCATAGCCATGGACGATAACGGTAACTGTTGTGTGTGTTGGCTTTGGCCAGCCGCCGCCGCGGCCGCCGACAACAACATGGCTACTGGCTATCATAATGGTTTAAAAAAAAGAGAGTGTAGTATCCTTGGAAAAAAATATCGTTGCGCGGGTTGTTGTTGTTGTTGTTGTTGTTGTTGCTGATGTTAATGGTTATGTTTTGATATATTGAATAGATAATCTATGCAAATGATGATGGCTGCCCGAATATTGCCACTACTTTTCGAATACTTTTTCGGTTGATGAATGGAATGGAATGGTAATTTTTTTTTGGCCGATTGAGATTTCAGTAGCCAATTTACCGTGTGTTCCGTTTGTTCCATCATGTTCAACATCATTCTACATCCAACAACAACAACAACAATTAACAATCGAAAAATCCAAAATGGTTGATTAGTGGATTTTATGCTAATTAGAATGTTTTTCTCTCTCTTCTTCTGTTAATGATGATTGTAATAATCATTGTTTTCTTTTTTTTCCTTCGTCTTCGTCTTCTTCTTCAACTTGGTTTGGTCACCGTTCTAGATCTCTAGTAGTAGTCGTGGTCGTCACCACACACATTCCAACATTCGAAAGGCAGTGGCCACGACCACGACCGCGGACATTCTTCGGAAAATGATGACGGTGACGGTAATATGTTGATGAAAAATTACAAGTCAAAAAAAACAACAACAATCCCGACCCGAGGGCCAAAACAGATAAAGCAAAAATGTTAATCAAACATTGACGCCAACCGCAATGCGAAAATGGAAAAAAAACACGACAATTTCAGTAGGAACCACCACCACAAATGGACGAAATGGCAACAACCTCAATCATTAACCTCATGGAAAATGCAAACAAAATTTCTTAATGATCGATCGATGATAGATCAATCGGTCAGGCCGAAATCGAATCCTCCTCCTCCTTGGCCAATAGAAAGAAAAACAAAAAAAAATTGTTTTACAGCCACCAACCACAACCACACACACAACTACCGAACTTTCGAACAATTTCCCCGAAAAACCAAAAAGATATTCTTTTCCGGTCTCCCCCAGGCAGAATATCCATCTTCTCCAATGTTGTTAATTTATCATTATCATTATTATTTGTTTTGAACAAGACCTAATAATTAATAAAAGCTAGCAGACAAAATCAATCACATCACAGTTTTTCAATGATTATGGCCGAAGCACCACCACCAGCATTGCAGATGGTGGCCAATCCAAATTGTCCAGGATCCATGTGCAATGCCAAATGGTTGATGATCCTGGAGCCGGACATGCCAACCGGATGTCCAATGGCAACCGCTCCGCCGTTTACGTTGACTTTTTTCGGATCCAATTTCAACAATTTAAGATTGGCCAACAATACTGCCGAGAATGCTTCGTTTATTTCCCATTGATGGATCATCGACATTTTCATGGATGCTCGTTCCAATACTTTTGTAATGGCCGATACTGTGGCTATGGCCGAATCCATTGAATCGGTTGAAGTATCAGTGAAAGCCACTATTTTGGCCAATGGTTTTAGGCCATATTTTTGTATGGCTTCACCAGAGGCCAACAATGCAACCGATGCACCGTCGGTCACTGGAGGGGGTGGGGTTGGTTGGTCAAAAATCAAATCATTATTTTCTTGAACTATAACTCTGGTCCTGGACAGCTCTCACTCACATTTTCCGGTATTACCAGCGGTGATGGTTCCAGTACCATCCTCTCGGGGGAAAGCTGGCCGAAGTTTGGCCAACTTTTCCATGGTCATTTCTTTGTTTAACTCTTCATCATGGACCAGGAAATCCGGTGTAGGTTTTGCGATTTCCGATTTTTGCTTCTTTTTTCCCAATATTTTCACCGGAGTGATCTCAATCTTGGCGATCCGTTCCTGGGCATTCTTGCTTTTCCAATAGCTTTCCAAAGCATATTGATCTTGTTCCGCTCTGGTGATGTTCAATTTTCTGGCCACACTTTCCACAGTGTATCCCATCAAGATTTTATAGATCGGATCGGTAAGATCATGCTCGAGGCCATCGATCAACTTGATTCCTCCATACGGTATCGTCCCTCGAGGTAAATAGAACGGTACATTCGACAAGGATTCCATTCCGCCAGCGATGGCCAGATCAACGTGCCGCAATTGTATGGATTGTGCAAGCATCATATAGGCTTTGACCGATGATGAACACATCCGGTTCAATGTGGTGCTTACCACCTTATTGTTCAGGCCTGCTTGCAATGCCGATTGATGGGCAGGATTTTGGCCAACCATCGATTGTACCACTTGGCCTAGTTGGACCTCTTCAATCCCTGATTTGGTTGGATACCAACAACAACAACAATTGCTTCAGCAATGGTACAAGATTTTTTTTTTCGCTAAATGCACACAATACACTTACAATCACTTTCTACTGGAACTTTTTGGACCAACGCTTTGATGGCCAAGGATGCCAATTGTGGAGCAGTATAGGAGGCCAAACTACCATTCAAAGAACCGATTGGTGTTCGGGTTGCCGCTACAATATAAGCATCACGGTCTCCATTGACTGCTGCTGTGCTGGTTTTGGATCGCCATGCATTTTTCAGCAAACACCTAGAGGACACTTGTTGCGCCCATGGAGCGCAACAGGTGGATAGGACCGAGAGACGATTCATTTTTCGTTGGGATGAATTCAACCAATGATCAACAGGTAAAACGGATGCACATACATATCCTCTTCAGGATACCGTTTAAATACAAACATTTTCTCGAAGAACAATAAGCAATGTACAATGTACAATTAGCGAAGTGATACTAATCATATCAAAGATTATGGCTGGAATCTGGACCCTGGAACAAACATACACGCTCTCTCTCTCTCTCTCTCTCTCTCTCTCTCTCTCTCCAAGCAACAGGTATGGCTTTTGACATCGATGGAATCTATCGATCAACCTGCTTATCAATCAAAACTTGGATTACCGGGTATGATTAAATTAGAATTACCCGGGAAACTATCGGCCTGGCAATTTTCGCTTAAGATGGATTTCTCTCGATAAGCAAAAGGATTACACTACGACCCAAACACACATCCATCATATTATAAATTATATTCAACTAAATGAGAATTTCATAATTAATAATTTTCGAGAACGAAACGGATATTACCATACGCGTGGATGTGATTATGCCCGGATAGGAAAAAAGTGGGCCAAAAACAACCTGACAATCCTGAAAGGCTTGAGAATATAACGGGAATCACTGGAAAACTAGACCAAAAAAAAATAACGCAGCCAGAAAGTGGTTCTCCTCAACAAAAGGTGTTAATGATGATGATGAAGATGAAGATGAAGAAGAAAAAGAAGTAAAAATTAGGATGATGATGATGATGATGATGATGATGATAATAGAAGCTTGGCTTCATATTGTGGTTGGCCCAAAATTACACCATTTTTTTTCTTTTGCTAGGCGCTTTTGCTGTCAATCGGGATTGATTTTGGATCCCCCGCTCTAGTCCGCACAATGTGTTCATGGATCGATCCATCATTTTGATCCCAAAAACAGCAAAGAGCAAAGCAAGATACATACTATCGGCAAACGGCCATTTGGACAAGATGTCAAAATATTTCGAATGAAGTTGTTGTTGATGATGTTAGATTTCGAATTTAGACCAAAAACACACATCTAGACACAAACACACGCACGTACAGGAAGTGTGTGTGTGCAGGTATTCCAGTGGATCAAAATCATCTAAACTAGTGTTACAATTTGTGTACGCGCGAGTGTGTGTGTGTGGGAGATAATGGCCATCACCACCACCGCAACCACAATGATAGGTATTAATACCTTATATTTTATCATTAATGGAAACACAGTAGCTAATAATCAACAAACACATAGCGCTCACCTTTTATTTGTGTTTTGCGTTTCTTGCTTCTTTCCTTGCTTCCCCAAAATGGGGGAAGGCGAGGATTCTAAGGGTGGATTGTTGTGGGAAAAAATTGGACACAATTGATGGATTCAGATTAAATACGAGGATGCGGAATGATGTTGACGATGGTGATGATGATGGTGATGGTGATGATGGATGACATCAACGATTAAGCTGGATCACATTACTTGAAGAGTTGTCAACTAGGATGTCGATCTTTGGATGGTGGATTTTTTTGTTGTGTTTCCCATTCGCAACGCCAAAATCCCAGGACAAAGTGGTGTATCCTGTTGAAACCAATGAATTATAATTATAATCATAATCATAAACATAACCGTCGTGGTCAACAAGACTGGTCACAGTGGTGGTCAGCCATCATACTGACCACCGGTTTTCGAAAACACTGCTAGATTTCGTTGGTCATCATCACCCGTACCTCGATGATGATTGATCATTGGAACTCGATATTGTCGTGGACCCAGTGTGGTTGCTTGTTTTTCTTGATGTAGGTTTGGGAGAAAGAGAAAAAACCGCTATATTTTGGATGTAGTTTTCTTGTGTACGGTAAAAAAAAACATCCTGACCATTATCATATCAGAATGGCGAATGAAGAAGTAGGAAAAAATATTGAGAACATTTTTCTGTCTGTGCTTCGGTAATTAGGATAACCTATCACCAGGCAATAACAGCAACAACCTTAAAAAAATTGGCAAAACGATTAAAAAAATAAGAAAAATATGGCGAAAAAAAGTTGGACAAAATGTCCAATGTTCAGGGGAGTTGATCTGGTTATTTTTTTTCAATTAGCTTATTTTTCTGTTCTTGAGGTTCGATAAGATTCGACGGAGACCGATTCAAGGAACTCGAATGCGAAAATAGTATTCGCGGAATTCGAATGCGAGAATAGCGTTCGAATTCGAACGGTTGGTCTTACCGTGTGGGATGAAGTATCCGAATCGAGACATTCGTTCGAAAAAATCAATCGAGTAATTCAATCAACCTGGCAGCCCATGACAGGACACAGACGTTGCATAATGATATGATCTGGTTTTTTTCTTCAATGGGATCAAGGGAGAGAATAAAATCGAACTCAATTTTTTTTGAAGAAAAACTAATTATGAAAAAGAAAGAAAAGGAGATCGGGCTGGGAAAAATCGAATTATTTTTAAACCAGAAAACGAAAAACGAAACAGTTACCATCGGTTTTGGACCAGCGATGTTATGGTTTCGATCATCATCAAAATTAGTAAAACCATAAATTCAACTCTCTTCAAGAAGATGGGCGGAGGAAAAAGAAATGAAAAGATTCGCGAATACTTTTTTTTTTGGCGGGAAGGGGAAATATTGAAATTAACCCCTGGTAGCAGCACACAAACCTAGCTTGAATGATAGAAAAAGCGAGAGGGAGGGAGAGAGTGAGAGAGTGAAAAAAAAGAGGTGAGAAGAAAAAAGGTGAAAACGAACCATTTTAAGGTCTGGTTGAAGAAGAAGAAGAAGAAGGTAAAGAAGTACATTGAAAATGATAATGATGATGATGATGGTGATCGTCTGGAAGATTATTATCGAACGAATTATATAACACCAAAGGAGAGAGGGAGAGAGAGTGACCACAAATCTTGAAATAGATTTTTACCTGACCAGCAGATTGAATATTTCTGAATGTCCAACGATGTTACAGACGATGATGATGATGGTGGTGGTGGTGCGATGATCATTCTACTTTTCTTTTTCTTCTTCATCTTCATCGTCTTCGTATTCATCGTTTCGTGATGCTTTTTTTAAATAACAACCTAATAAAACACACGCATCAACGGTTAACTCTTGTATGAAGCACATCCCTTGGCCTTGTTGATAGGAACCATTTTCGGTCTTGGTTTCTAAATCTAAGAAATATATTTGATTTGATCACCTCGATAGATTTCGATTTCATCGTAGCAATCTAAATTCGTCGTCCTCCATTTTTCTGTTCGACGTCAGGAATTGGCGATGGCACAAATCTGAGAAATTGGAAAAAAATCACCACCATCATCATCTCATAAAATCAAAATGATGCTAAAAAGGATCTCGAGTTTTAAATTTTTTTTGAAACGCACCATTTTAATTGAAGAAATCTTTTGAAACGTTTTGATTCAAATTTGATTTGATTTAAAAAAGTATTTTATTTCGGGTTAAAAACAAAAAGAAGAAGAAAAACGAAGATAAAAACGAAGCCATATCGTAAAAAATTCGATTTCGGAAAATCGTTCGAAAACTAGTGGCGGTTTTTTAATAATTCGAATTCGAATTCGAATTATAAACGGGGCCATCCATAAAGATAGTGACTTGAATTTTGTTTCCTTCCGGAACTCCTGCGGAATAAAATCAATACCTTCAAGGTGTAAACTCATTTTCAGTTTAGTGAAAATATCCCCGGGATAGGAGGTAAACAACCTCTTTTGGCGAGAACACACCTGGGAATTTTCAGATCAGTTTTGTGTGAGCGTGTGTGTTTACCTTTCATCTTTCAACTTTCGATTAGGATTCTCATTATATTCTTGAAATGCGTGTGTGAGTGTGTGAATGCCCAAATCAAAATGTTTACCTATCGAATATTGACCTCTTACCTGTGTGTGTGTGTGTACAGGTGATGGTGGTTCGGGAGATTCGAGAACAACAACCACGAATCGTGAACAAACGAGAACGAGGTCATAGGTCGGCCCAAGAACATTCGTTTTCGAAGGTGTGTGTGTGCAAGTGTGTGCTTTTTCGCCAAACCAAATCAATAATTATAGCAAACAACAACAACAATAATAATGAAAAACGAAACTCGAACTTTTGATTTGTCTAATTCCCAAGTGTCGTTTACCTTTGGTGAGGAAAACGATGATCTTGGTAGCACAACGAGGAACACCAAGGTCGTCTTCGTCTTCTTCGGGACCAAATGATCACCCGAAAGTCATTGAAGGGTTAATTTTTTTTTGTGGGAGCTAGCAGTCGGCATGGCGGCGGTTACCTGGCTGCTACCTTTCGAAGTGTCGCGCAAAATGGAAGACGAAATGTCTCCAAAGCGAAATTGGGAAGCGGCAAGCTTATGCAGATTTTTTTTCCGATTTAGCGAATTATCAAAATCATTAACGTGTGTTGTGCAACGAACCTTGAACGTTCCTTGAAGAGCGAGCGAGAGCGAGAGAAGCCGATCATATTTTTGCAAAAAAAAAATTGAATATGCGGCCAGCTAATTACCTTACCTGGCCACTTTGGGCCACTACCTGTCTACTACCTCTGTCAGGTGATGAGCCGTGGCCATAAAATTGCCTCGGAACCATCAATGAATGGAGAAGGAGGCAGACAATCACGCGCAAGCTTGTTGTTGTTGGGCCCTCAAGGGATGTGCATATCGTAGCATAACACACACAGAGGTGAGCAACCAGCGGCCAGCCCACCAAGCATTTCAGGCTCAACAGCACAAGCACAACAGGAGACGACGAAGCGCTATATCGCCTCTCTCTCGAGCTCTGATTGGTCCACCAGTGATGATTTGCCCCCATGACGAGACGCCTACTACTACTATAAACCATTGAAAAACGCGTTCAGCTTCATCATTCGGTGGATTGATTCAGATGTGGTCAATCTCGAGCGGATCAATTTAAAGTGATTAAATTTAATCTATATACAAGGAATGTGTGTGGATTATGTATGATTATTGGTCCGTTTTCCCCTCTCTGATTGGTTCATTGGGATGATTTGGCCTGATGACGAGGCACACTATAAACGGGAGCACGCCAATTGAGCGCACGCACTAGCGCGTTCCCTTTAGCACGCGTGCGATAGGATTCTGCGCGCTATCGCGAAAGGAGACGAGCGCGCGAGCAATAGACGCGAGTGAGCACTATCGCGATCACTGGTAAGCGCGCCATAGGGTTTGGTTATGGTTAGGATGGTTAGGGTTAGGATGGTTGGGGTTAG